>BQNB010032916.1:0-52782 GCA_026074375.1 Tanacetum coccineum
GGAAAGGTGTAGTACGATTTGGGAAGAAGGGCAAGTTAGCACCAAGGTGTGTAGGACCGTTTGAGATTCTTGAAAGAATCAGTCATGTAGCGTATCGTTTAAGATTGCCTCAAGAATTGAGTAGTGTACAGGACACATTTCATGTGTCAAATTTAAAAAAAGTATTTGGCGGATGCAAATTTGCATGTGCCATTAGAGGAAATTAAGGTAGAGAAGAATCTTTATTTTGTTCAAGAACCTGTAGAAATTATGAACCGAGAGGTTAAGAGGTTAAAATGTGTTAACCATAAAGATTCATAACTATAACAACGATCTAGAGGTCAGGGAGGAAAGAAAAGGAAACTAGCCATTTATTAGATTTAGAGAGAGAAAGGTAAGATGTGTGTGTTTCTAGAGAGAAGGAGGAGAAACACACACACTTATAAAAATAAAAATGTTTTCCTCACCCTCCTATGGAAGTATAGGAGGGTATATATAGTCCTTGATACACACTACTATCCTAACTTGACATAACTAGCCCTTGCATATCTGACTATAAGTAAACTAATGTAATTCCTTACAAGTCTTCATAGTTTAAGGCTAACAATCTTCCCCCAAATATGTAGACATACAAAATTACTTACAAATTTCCTAACAAGTACAAAATACAACAAAATAAAGTCTTCCAAAGCGCTTCCAATGCTGAAGATGACATCTTTGTCTTCTAGTCTTGATACTTGTACTCCAGCTTGGATCTTCTGTGTCTTTACTTGTTCTGGAACCATTATGTTATGCATGAGTTGGATTAACTTCCCCTCAATTCATGCAACATGTCTTGAAAAGCTTTCTTCATAGATTCTTTTTTGGTAAATTTTCTAAATCAGCTTCCCCCCAAACCAACATCCGTATCTTGAGAAGATTCTGAAGCTTTGATGTAGCTCGGACGATCTTCTATCATTGACATTTAAAGTGCACATCAGAATTTTGTAGAAGAAACAGCCAACTGCACCAACTAATACTGTTTCTATACTATATCATGACACGTGGTCTTAGTGAATATCCGTTCAGGGGAACATGCAAGAGATCAACAACAAATATTCTCACGCTTGCAGAATACTTCACGTAAACCATACTAAGTAAAATATTATAAACTACTTCCCCTTGGAATTTGACATGATTACATCAAAGTACATGTTTTCCTCTATGATGGTTTTGAACTCTCAGAAGCATCATCGACGTGTGCGGCCATATACTCATGAAGTTCGTGTCATAAGCAACAATCTTGAAAAGTTATGAAAGATATTGAAGAATTTTTAAAGATTTTACTTAAACTGTGAAGTACCATTGTCTTGGAATAGCACAACAATATCCCGTGAGAATTACTGATTACATCTCAACCTTTAAACTCTTTGGTTAACTTACCAACCTCAGATTATTTTGGCTATAGCTGTGACCACATGTTGAAGTAAACCCGATATACCAAACTTGAAAATGAAGCAAAATCCCCCAAATTTGTTATTTAAGCTTGCACTGTTGTTGATTGAAGAATGGTGCAAGATTAAATATTTAAGTACCCTATACCCAACATCAAAAGTATAAAAAGTACAACACCTCTTAAAATTATCTACATTGTCATCTGCGTGTGACACTGATTACTACAACGTAACTCCTTTAAGTGATAGTTAACCAGGTCTTCAACCAACCACCCTGACTACTAGAAACTAGATAATCTAAGTCTCAATCATAGCTGTATACGTTCAAGAAAGTCATCAATCGATAGAGGGGTTTAAAGAAAAGAGGTAGAAAGTAGAAGAAAGTCTCGATTATGAAATAAGTAGACGCCTTCATGAAACCCACTTTAATCTCAAATGAGGGATACCAAATCAACTTCGTGATCACTTGTCATTAAAATCCAAATACATAGCCGTTTTGACATTTTAGTGAATCTTTAATGTAGGATCGTTTTAGCATTAAGTGTTATGTTTTGATTGAATGTTATTAATCTAGGACAAATGTTGTAATGAATTGTCATTAACGGATGAACATTGTCTAGATAACGTTGTCATGAAAGTATAATTATAGAATAAGGGCTCGCAGTGTAAATGAATTTGACTTTGAAGGTTAATTGATCAAACCGCATGTGTTGACTAGTCAAACTGCATAAGTTGACAAGTCAAACTACATAAGTTGACAAGTTAAACTACTGTAAGAGTGTAGTCAAACTGCAGAAGTTGACTGAGTCAAACTGCACAATAGAGAGGTTAAACTACATAAGTTGACTAGGTCAAACTGTAATTATATTTCTTTCGTCATCTGCGTGTGACACTGATTACTTTCAACATAAACTTCTTTTTATAACCTAATTAGTTGGATAGTTAACAACTGGTCTTACAATCCGATCATCCACCTGGATACGTACGGGAACTTTGGATTAATCTTCCTATTACATCATGTCTCATTCATAGCTGTATACGTTCAAGAATAAGTCATCTATTGTAACTCACCCCATATTACAAAAACGCAGCGGGATTACCAACCTTCCTTGATATGCGGCGAGTGCTACTTCATTATTTTAACACAGCGCGAGCATATAAGAGAACGTCCTAAATGTGTCGTTTGTTAATAAACAATCTCGGTTTAACTACGTTGATTTATCTGATAATCAAAATATTAGTTGTCCCATTTTTTTTTATTGCTGATTCATCGTCTCTCATCACCCTGCTATTAGATGATGAAAAATACTTGAATGTAAAGACTCTATATGCACATCAAATAATCCATGCATCTATATTCACATGTGGGATAAAAATCATTGCTTAAAAGTGTCCAACCATTTTAAAGTTGTGTGATGTTCTTAGAGTTACAGTTTTTTTAAATATGAATGTGTGTATAAGTTTCAAACTGTATGTTTTGTTCCACTGTTTATCTTCACAGTTCCATGTAATAAAAATCAACCCCAAGATTTATATATAGAAAATGAACGTCTCCGCACTGACACATTTTCACTTGTCACCTAAAGTTACCAATCTTATCCCAAAGATTTATATATATATTAAAATTTAAAGAATGCCATGACCAATCTAATGTCAACCAAATGTTTCAAGTATGTTGTTAAGTATAGTGGTTTATTTTGTTGGGGGCCCTGTATTCCCAATTCGTCTCAGGTGATCCGACATGTATATTAACGTTGCGTATCCCAGTGTCTTTTTGCTGAGTCACCGAATGACGTTGCTGTCATTTTCTTCACGAATTAGATTCTTGATTTTCATTTCATTTATCATGCGCTCGCAGACAACATACATGCGGTCTCTATCGTTTCGTGTACGGGCGATAGCTAATCCACCGCGCAGAACAGGGCAAGCCACAAGTCGTCTAGTTTTATTTCTTAACATTTACTGCCGGCCTCACTCTCTGCCAATGTGAAGTTTACGTCAGTTATGACGCGTCTTTGATATTTTGTGACGTAGGACTTGTATGCTACCCATCACAGGTTTTTGTTTCTCCCCCTCCTTCCATGAACACCCGGGCAGTGATTTTTAAAGAATTAGCTTAAGAACAAAAAAAGAATAAGGCCGTTAAGACAGAATATATTTACTCCCCGATTACCGGTGTCCCTCTTCAACTCTCCCAATTCCTCCCCCACCCCACAAGGAACACCTTGTGGACAGTATATAGTAAAAATATCTTTAATGTACTCCTTGTTACCGGTTTGTCCCCTTAGGCCAAAGGAACAACCGAGGCAATAATTTTTACGCTTTGGCAGTTAGCATTAGCAGTTATTCAATCCGCCCTAAGTCTAATCCTTTCATCTTTTTTCTTCAATGTAAAGTTATGTATTTTGTACTTAAGTGACCAAAAATTTAAAGTCTAATAAAGTATCACATTTAGCGAGTATTAATGTGCTGTAATTGAGTATTGTTGCAAAACCCTATTTGTAATCAATCCCATGTAAACACATTTGCTCAAACAAGCATGATGTTCTCACCCCACAATTATATGTAAAACGAGTAAAAGACAAGGGGAGCTATATAAATTCACCCTTGTAGACATTATCAATGCCACGTTCTACTATTTCCAAATAAATCATAACCGAATCTGCAACGATCTTGTTTTTTATTAGTTTTTTCGTTTATCGGCTCACTGACCTATCATACTTCTATATACGTCAATATTTTATGTCGCTCCATTTTATTAATACACGTATTATTTAATACGATCAACGATGCGTACATCGTCATACGACGAAGATAATACATTATTTTGTTTAGTTAATTTGTTTACATACTTATATTCATTGTGATTTTGTTAGGAAACACTTGCGCTGTTGTCTTTTTTTTGTTAAAACCTCTAACCCTTAGTATATTATACTGATTTATATTTTTCTATTTTCCGGTCTTCTAATCATAGCTTATGTCGAAATTTTTTTTACCGAAAGTTTATTTACTATTGTTTTAGACTTTTCTTTTTAGAACCGAAAAAAAACATAAATAAATAGTACTTTAAATTTTATTAATTGATTAACTAAATAATAGATCAACCGACCTTTTGTTTTGGACCCGCTATGTCAATAATTTTTTTTTTTTTTGTTTTTTTTTCTTTTTTAAAACAGGACAATCCTCGCGGCCATAAAGTAAAATGTCACATTTACTCGAAGCAAACTTTCGTGTTTTCACGGAAGCTGGATAAAACGGAAAGCTCGTAAGTCGTCAATTAATCGCAGGGTCAGTTTTTTTTTTTTCTTCTGTTTTGTTTTGTTTTTTTTAGTTTGGTCTTTATTTTATAAGTATTTAAAAATTAATTAGATCGTCAGATTTAATATTCTTTAAAAAAGTAAACTCCCCATTTTTTTCTACAAAAAATTTTTTACATAATTTTCTTTAATAGAGTTCAATAATTAATTTATATATGATCATAGGATTGAAATATTCTAATCCTTATTATATTTATTTTTTACAAATTTTTACTTTTTTAGATTATTTTTTATATTATGCATTTATTATTTTATGATTTGTTATTTTGTTAAAGTGTAATACTTTCCGATTTCACTCAGTTTTTCGTTATTGAGAGTTTGTTAATATAGTGCTTACACGTTCTTTTATATCAAAATGTTTTCGCCTCGCCAGAATTTGTATCCGGTTTTTCTTTATTTTTTCCTTTCACTTGTCAAATGTCCTAAAATTTATTTAAATTTATAAATTGTTTTATATCTTTTGTAAACCATAAAGGCTGGACTTTTCAAAGTCTGCGTAATTCTCCGAATCTCCATGTTTCGTTTTTTTCTGCTCACCAAATTAATCCGTTTTTACCCCAAAACGCGGCCCCCCCACACCCCAAACCTCAAAAGGTCCGTTTTTTTTTTATAACTCAAAAATTTATCTCCTAAATGTTTGGTCTCTTATTTGTGCGGGGGGTGCTTTTATAGATATTATTCAATTTATTATTAATATCAATTCCCTGTTTTTAATTTTAATACTCAAATTGTACTTAGACGTCGCACAAAAGTTTTCATTTAGATTTTCATAACATATAACGATTTTGGCGATATATGAATAGAAACAATCGAAATTAATGATGGTGCAAAAAAAAAAAGGCACCTTTTTCTTTGTGTTCTGGTTATTCAAACCAACGTACCATCGGCTGTCCCGGGCTGTTTAGTCATAGCCAAACGGTACTCTTGTTACAACACAAACTCACACTACCGCACCCCTCCACCACCCGCGCGACACCGAACCCTAGGGCGGGCGTCAATGGACAGCATATAACGCGTACTCCTTTTCTTTCCCTTGCATATTTATAACTTCCCAAAGACGTGCACACACTATGTGGGGTCGGCTGGACCTAGAGCTAGAGAGAGATGTAAGCGTCCCTCCTAGAATAGATAGGAAGAACTCAGAGGAATCCCAACCAGGAACATGAAGAGCTACCAGCGGGATCCTTGATCTAGCTGTTATGTCTTAATGATATTTTTTTTTGTTTGGGGTTGTCTGTTTTAGTGTCTGTGTTTTATGGGTGGATCTTTTTCTTTTTGAGTCGTTTGCGATAAACCATAAATAATAACAATGCACTCCTTGATGGAGTTACTACCACAAATCCGTTTACGCTACCTCTTTTGCTGCTCCATTGCACTTCACTTAATTTCAGATGATGTGGTCTTGGTTCTGACAGACTTCCCACTAAGCAACCTTGTGGAGACGTTTTTGTGGCGGGGAGGTCCTGGCGGTTCTCGGGTCAATTTTTTTATTTTATTTTCCTATAAAGGTGAGGGGGGCAAGGGGGGGGGTGTCGGATAGGGGGAGGGGCTTCTCGTGCTTTTGCTTAAAATTAAAACCTAAAGGGTTTCTCGACCCATCCGATAAATAAGGTGGCCTCGCCCCTCGTTCGCAACTCTGACCTAATACCGATGTCGATGCGTCAACGCCGCACGTCGCTATGTAGAAGTTCATTCGGCGTTCCCACGCCGGACTCATGCCCTGTAACCATGCCTTTTCTATCACATAACCTACCGCACCCTACCCGCTGTGAATAAAAACACAATACCCCACTTGATACCTTGTTTAAATTTAAAATCGTGTTTACATAATATCATCCCGATACCTGTGGTAACTTTCTCGGCGTGCCTAAACACAGCCCATCGGCGGGTGTGGCAGCGCAGTGAGGCTCAAACCTCCTTTTCTGCCAGCCGGGTGGGGGGCGTCTGAGTCGCGAGGTGGGGTGAATTAGCTTTAACTACGATAACACGGGTTGGGGGTTAGGGGTGGGGGTGGGGGTAGGTGTTTTTGTTTTTCTTTGTTTTGTGCTTATTTTTTGCAGGATGCAACTACTTTTCAAAACCAAAAACCAATTCTTGTGCGGTGATATTAACAAAACCCCAAACACACCCTCTTATGGCTGCTTATAACAAAAAAACCACTCGCATCTCCCCTCCCCCTTTGTGTTTATTAGCAAAATCAAAGCACCCTCTTTTGGCTTTTTTCGTTTTTGGCCCGAATCCAAACGCACCCTAGTGGTGGTGGCAGGGTACAATAAGGTTTAGTGGTATTTTCACATTACGGTACTACCTTGAGGTTTCTGCTTGCTGTTTAAACCACCAACGAAACAATCACCCCTTCTTATTACTTATAGCTGCTTACTTCGTTCATTCGAATACCAAAACACACCCCGACTGGTTGGAAATGAAACGCACCCTTTTTGTTTTTACAAGAATCTAAACGCACCCTTAATTGAATATCGGTTTATGAAATAAACCATAACTGGACCTTTTTGTGGCGGATAAGATGCCTACTCTAACTTCAAACGACCCTGCGTTTTTTTAGTGCTAGTCTCATGCTAAACAACAATTTATCCCATATACCCCCCCACACCCTCTTGGTGGCCGTTTTTACAACAACACAATACGCACTCCTCTGTGAAGGGGGATTTGAAACCTCCCGCACCCTGTTTCTTTTTTTTACTTGTTGCGTTGTATACAACATCAAACGATCCTCATCTGTGGAGAATCCCATATCCAAACGCCTCCTTGGTGCTTATGAAATAATAAACCAATCGAACCCGCTGGTGGGGGGTGGTGTGTGTAGTGATCTTGCGTTGGTTCTGGTTGGTGGTGTTTTAACCTCCGAAACAGACTACGCCCTTCATCACGGACCGCTGATCGATCCATAACCGCTCGTGTATCTCGTTTTATTCGACGAGCGTGATAGGGCGGTGCTAAACCCACCCCCGCCGCACCCCTTTCTTGGTTTGTTTTGTTTTTTTCATTTTTTTTTTTGATTTTTTTTTTTAAATAATACCACACGACTCCCTTGGGTGTGAGGTGTGTTGTGTGGGTGATTAATGATGGGGTGGTACTTTGGGGATCCGGGTGGGGTTGAGGTGTCTGCGTGTTGCTTGTGTTTCTTTTGTACTTTGAGCTTCTTTTTATCTTTTTGCGGCTGTTTCGTGTTGTTCGGATGAGAGGGGGGAGGAAGGGAAAGAAAAAAAAAAAAAATGGCGCCGTTGGCCCTCGATGGTAGTGGGGATCGAGTAGATCCGTTGATGAGGAGCAGGTTGGGACTTGGTCGGAAAAACTCACCGGAAAAAAAAAAAAAATAAAGAAAGAAAAAAAAAAACTTTTTCCGGCTGCCGGACTCGTTCGGCCCGGGTCTATAACCGGGGCGCATAGTCGGTGGGACCAGTTGCGTCGCGGAGGGTGGGTGGGGGAGGGGAGGGTTTCCTATTGTGCTCTTTTTAGGCCGGATTATTTGGGCAGAAGACCGAGGAGAGAAGAGACTGTGTTATTTTTAATTATGATGCGTTGTGTATGTGTGTATAAGGTGAGATGGAAATGGGCGTAATCAAAATTGATTTGTAAATTTGATATGTATTTAAAATGGAGCAAAGTGGACAAGTCCCCATTTAGTTTTGGGAGCTAGGTTCTACTGTAACTTTTTATTAGTATAGTTTTGATAAACTATCGGTTTTGGTATTTTTTTTCGGGACTCGCTTTCTTTTGGGCGGAAGCACCGTTTAACGGATGATTCAACGCACACCAGCTGCAAAAACTTTCGCCATTGTTTTCCTTCTTCCACTCCGTTCCTTGTCTCCTAACTTCAATTTTTTTCTAGATAAAATAATTGAATGTTAATTTTTTTACTTGATAATATTTACTAATATTATTTTTATTTTTATAACATTTTTTAAAACTAATGCTATGTTATAATTTATTTTTGTGAATGGGTACGGCGTCTCGTTCAATAAGTTTTAAAAAAATAAGAAATAGTTTTTTAATCCCGTAATATTGGCGTTATTCAACAAACGACTACTGATATATATAATGATGAACTAATTTATTTAAATATTTTTTTTTTTTTTATTTTAATTTAATAAAAGTGTAATCAATTATTTATATTTAATTATTTTCTCTGTTTCTAAATCTTTTGCGGAGGGCATGTCAGGTCACCTTCTGTTGTATTAATGCGCAAGTATTGTTCTTCTGCGAATGTTTTGGTGGGTACTGCGGGTCCAAACCTATGTCCTTTGGGTTTTTATTTTTCTGTCAGGAATTTGTTTTGTGTAGATGTGTTATCTTTGTGTTAGTTGTCGTTTCCATATTTTTCCACATCAAATTGCTTTTAGGTCGCCGAAATAATGAAATCGTTTGCTTTTGGCTTGAGATGGTCGTTCTTTATATAAGTCAAGCCAAGAGAAGGAAAGTAAGTACCAATTGACCATAGAAGGTAAAATATTGAAATCGTCATTAAAAACTAATTTCTTTCAAAAAAAGTTCTCGTTAGAATGTTTCATGTTTTCTTCGAAACAGAGGGCTACGAGGGTTGGCTGTGTGGGTTTTTAAAAGAAGAGAAAGAGTAAGAAAAAGAAGAAAAGAAGATAAAGGAAGAAGAAAGAAAAAAAGAAAAGATGAAATGTTTTATATTTTTCTTATTTTTTTTATTATTTTTTATTTTTTTTGAAAAGTTAAAGAATTTTTAAAGGAAAAAAGAAAAAAAGAGAAAGGAGGAAAAAAAGAAGCAAGAATATAAAAAGAAAGGAAAAAAAAAGAAGGTGGTAGAAACTGAAAGTAGGAAGGAAGTATCGATATGATAATAAAGTAGACGCCTGCTTTATATGAAACCCACTTCAATCTCAAATGAGGGATACCAAATCAATTTCCGTGTGTGACTTGTTCATTTAACTCTAAAACAAAAAAAATACCATAGTTTCCGTCTTTTTTTTTTTTTTACATTTTTTAATTGTGAAATCTTTAATGTAGGATCGTTTTATTTTAGCATTAGTGTTTATGTTTTTTGATTGAATATGTTATTAACCTAGGAAACACCAATTGTTCGTTGGTAATATGAATAGTTCATTAACGGCAATATGATGAACATTGTCTAGATAACGTTGTCATAAAAGTATAATTATAGAATAAGGGCTCGCAGTGTAAATGAATTTGACTTTATTTCTTTTTTATTGAAGGTTATATTGATCACCAAACAGTGCAATTTCGCATTTTTTTGTGGTGTTGACTAGTCAAACTCGCATAACGGTGACAAGTCAAAATACAATTAAGTTTTTGACAAGTTTTTAAAAACTTACTGTAACGAGAGTAGTCAAACTGGCAAGACAGAAGGAGAGGAAAAATGAAGGGATAGGGAAGTTTGAATGAGTCAAATGAATCAATGAGAGTGTTTAAATACAATATAAAAATATAATTAATAAGTGTTGACTAGAGTCAAAACTGTGTTGTGTTTAGTTGATAGTTCAAACTGCAATAATTTTAAATTGTTGACAAAGTTTATACTGCCATAAGGGTTGTCAAGGTCAAACTTCTTACATTGAGCAATTGTAGAACAATACTTATTTACTTTTTTTTTGTTGTGTACTTACTTTTGTAGATGGTGTGTCTAACGTCAAAGTGCTCCTATCTAATAGAGAGGTCAAATTGGCTCATGTTGACTATGTCACTTTCGAGACAGTGCGCATGGTGTTGGTGGGTGGCTTGCCTCATGAGTGGGTCGTGGTTCTGGGTCCGTGTTTTTTTGCGTTTATTTTTAGTTCACTTGTACTTCTTTATACGTGTCAGCGACAAAATTTATCACAAATCTTCGGCCATTTATTGTCTTGACTAGATGGGCAAAATAGGGCATTTTTTTTTTTGTCAGTCTGTCTGTCTGTGCAAATTTTGCTAGCTTTTTTTATTACTCAAAACGCATGTGCCCAAATTCAATGGGCGGGGGGGGTGTTTTTGTCGGGTGTGGTTATTGGGTGCCTGATTCTTTTGTAGACACAGTCTTTTTTTGCTCTCTGTTCGTTATGATGTTCCTGTTAACATTGTCTTTTTTTTGAAGTATAATATTATAATCATAATTTTTTAACCCAGTAAAAACTAAAAACATAAAATATAAAAATAAAAAAAAAACAAAAATAAAACAAAAATATAATACAATCAAAAATTAAAAATAAAGATCGTCTGTTTATTATTTTATTTATTTTTTTATTTTTTATATTATTTTATGTTTATGTTTTATTACTTTTCTTTTTTATATTTATTTATTTTTTATTTCTTTTAATTTTATTTATATGTATATGGTTTATATTTTTATTATTTATTTCATATATATTTTGTTTTTCTTATTTTATTCTTTTTCTATTTGTTATTTTATTTATTAATTTATTTTTTCTATTTATTTCTATTTATTTTGTTTTTGTGTTTTTGTGGGGGGGTTTTTTTAGTTTTTAGGGGGGGTTTTTGTTTTTTTTTTTTTTTGTTTTTGTTTTTTTTCTACCAAAGCCCCATCCGATGCGTTTTCTGCCAAATGCGCATGTTTTGATTGATGCTTAAGAAAGAACACCCACGACGAACAAAAGAAAAGAAAACTTAAATAAAAACCTCATAAAAAACAATAAACCTTAAAATATTTTTTTTTTTTTTGTCCGTTTTTCTCCCTGAAATTCTTTTCTAGCTATCATAAAAAGGCTTAACAAAAACTCATTTTATTTAAGGCTTATCCATCATTTTAAAAATTTTCCTGACCTCCTCTAACTTTCCCCATCCCCTTCTTTCTCCTAAAACTTTTTAAATCCATACCTCTACAAAGCATGTGCCAAATCACATGTTTTTCTGCCAAATCGTATGTTTTTCTCCCAAATCGCATGTTTTCTGCCAAATCGCATGTTTTGCTGAAGAACACCACACGAACAAAAAACTTAAAAAACCTCTAAAAACCTTAATTTTTGACGTTTTACCTGAATTCTTTTGCAAAACTCATTATATTTAAGCTATATCCATCATAAAAACTCAAACTTTAACATTTTTATCAGGAAAATTTATTCCACTTTTTCAAAAGTTGTGAATGGATATATATAGCCTAAAAACGTCATCTTTGCCCACGAATCCATCAAACACAAACAAAAAAAAGCCCCTGGTTAGCTCTGATGCCACTTGTTAATCATAAAGATTCATAACCATAACAACGATCCAGAGGTCGAGGAGGAAAAAAAAGGAAACTAGCCATTTATTAGATTTAAAGAGAGAAAGGTAAGATGTATGTGTTTCTAGAGAGAAAGAGGAGAAACACACACTTATGAGAATACAAATATTTTCCTCACCATCCTATGGAAGTATAGGAGGGTATATATAGTCCTTAATACGCACTACTATCCTAACTTGACATAACTAGCCCTTGCGTATCCGACTATAAGTAAACTAATGTAATACCGTATAAGTCTTCATATTTTAAGGCTAACAAAACGTAGTAGGATCCCAATTGTTAAAGTTCGTTGAAATTCTAAGAGAGGTCCTGAGTTTACATGGGAACGTGAGGATTATATGAGAGCTAAGTAACCGCACTTGTTCGTCCTAGAACACGTGGTACACATACATCGATTTCTCGATTGCAAAGGTCACTATACTTGATGTAAGAAAATTTCAAAAGTTGATTGATTAGAATTTCCGACTTCGGACCACGAGCAGGCAAGGAAAAAGTCTTCCCTACTTTTTGCACTAAACATGAAAGTTTTGTGACAACTGTGATCGAGTCAGGTTAGTTAACTATATATATTGACCTGAGTAACTTTTATGTGATTGGAATTATGTGCGTAAGTTTATTATCTGTTATATGTGATGTGATATATAAGATATGATAAGTATAAGTTGGTAGAAATGAGTGACTTAGTCATTTTATTTCGTTTATGTTAGAGATTATGGAATAAGTGTGGTTTCGTTATTTTTAGCATTTATAAATTAAAGTAGCGTGTATCGTTACTTTTGGTTTGAGTTTATTTAGTTAAGTAAGATCCGATGTTTAATTATATGGTGAGTAATAAAAATAGCTGAAAAAATCAATAAGTAAGATAAATATTTTCTTTTTAAGTTTATGTGTATTTATTTAAAAGATTTCAAGTAATATGTAACATATAGTTTTTTAAAAAAATAAAAATAAATAGTTTATATATATATACTTGCAGCAGAAAATACAAAAAAATATATTAAGGGGTGTATGTCGGTCGGCTATAAACACTACAAAAAATTGCCATTTAGTGACACACAAAAAGTGATACAATAGGCAAAATAAATGCCACAATAGGCGTTAGACAGATTTTTTAAAATAAATTTAATGGCAATTTAGTGACCATCAAAAAAGTGTTCATTACATTTTAGAGATATTATGTTGGAGTGTATGTAGTGGATTTTTTTTTGGGGTATAGTTGGTTAAGCATATAAAGTTTAGTGCAATGGTGGGGTTGTGTTGCAGACTTTTAAGGATATAGTGGCACTTGATAATTTGTCACAATAGACTAAATACTATTTTGTGACACATACCTTGTGCCATTAAACACATGCTACGTTGAAATATTAGAATGGTGTAATGGCATATATTGCTTGCTGCTAAAACATACCTTGATAGGCATTTTATGTTAATGTAACAGATTTCTATATCTTCAAAAGACATGATCAAAAACTAAATTTTGTTCAGCTATAACACTCTCAACAAACAATTTATTAAATGATATATAGATCGAAATGAATTTTTCATTAATCAACAAAGCTATCCAACATACAAGAGATTAAAATCTAACAACATAGCACAAGTCTAAATCTCCCTAGATGAACTAACTACACAGTAATACACAATATTCATGTAACTACTAAAACACTACAACTTCATCCTTTGTAATAAACGTGCTTCCCCATATCTTTGAAAGCGCAAATCTGTAGACAAACAAAAACAAATCTTATAGATGAAAGTTACAAACACTAAACTAATATATGTGAAAAATTCATAAGTTGTCGACACATTAAAAATATATTAACAAAACCACCTGGTGGTGTTGATCCAAAAGGTTTGAACTTCTGACTCAATAGATATCTCTCTTGCTGCACCACGATTCAAAAACTCAGTAAGAAATGTTACAATATTATAAAGGAAATGCATAAATGATCGACTAACATGCATCGACTTACAAAATCTCGTCATTTTTTATTGGACAGCTTACACGATCTGGTTCATATACAGTCATTTTAATTACCATTTCCTACATAACTTTCCCTATAATTTAATTAAAATTATATTACTCACAAACATATCATAAAATAAAACAAGGGGGTTGAGATAAGAGGAGTATACAGGTTGGAAACCCTACCGATTTGATAACGATGGCCCTGAGACAAATATAAAAAGTATGCGGTTATAATATATGAGAGCATGAGAAATTGAGAGGTAGGGTTTTCTAATTGCGAATTATTAGATAAAAGGTTTGAAGGATTTAAACTTTAAAAAGCCCACTCATAGTTTTTGATTTTTTTTACCAAAGGCCCGCTTAAATGATAGAAATTTAGGAACTGTTTTTAGTATTTTATGGTGGAAATTTTTTAAAAAGATTACAAATATAACACCCCGTGTTTTAGGGTCATTGTACGTCGTCAATAAATTTACTATTTATTTTTAGTATTGTACGCGTTTGTTTTAAATTGAAAACGTTAAGTTAAATCGCGTAAGCTAAAAATTATCGTTCAATGTAAACGGGCATCAAACAATTAAATGTTTACATCAAGCAAGTTTTAAGTAATTATTTTGAGGATAATTATTAACTTTGTTCATTTTATTTTTATTGGTCGCGTAAAGTGTTTACGTTTCACGATAAAATACGTTTAGGCATTCCCGGAACCACCAAAACTTTTCTACGCTTCAACAAATACCCACAATTATACCCAATACTCAAAATTTACAAAATATCATCACCTATATACATATATAACCGGATATGGAAGGATAGACACAAGGATAATATCTAAAATTCAATCACACTTCCTAGAATTCATGGGATGACTTCTCATTTAGGGAACCACTAGATATTTTCATACCAACCCTAATAGTGAATGACCAAAGTCTTCCTAGAAATCCTCTAAGTGTTCCTTGAATAATTCCTAGGGTATATAATGCCTTAGCTAGATAGAAACACATACATAACACATTTCTAAGGTGTAAACAACACAAAGTTCTCCCTTTTCCTTCTCTTTAGGCCACGGCTCCAAATCAAAACCCTAAACCATCCATACAAATTTTATTTACAACAATTACAAGTGTTCCTACATCATATCTAAGATAACCTAAGGTGTTTAGAAGGTTTGCTTTAAGGTTTACAAGTGTTAAAGCAAGAAAGTTCAAGATTAGGGTTTACTTGAAATTAGGGTTTTCAAGGTCTTGGAAGCTAGGGTTTGTTTGCTAAACAAGGGTTTAGATCTTGTTGTTCATCACCATACATCATATTAAGGTTACCTAAAACCCTTAATCTCTTTACTTTTGTGATTTTATGCATATATAATGTTTGTGTAGTTAATCACCATCTAAGTAACTTATCTACATGAAAAATGGTTTTTATTCTTGTTTATGGTTTTGGTAAACTTTGTCATATGATATATGGATGTTATGGATCATGTTATAAAGCAAGTATATACACTAAATGGGTGTTGGTTAAGTTATATAAAGTATATACAAGTAAAAGGTATAAAAAGTTACTTATAAATGTTCATGAACAAATGAGTGTGTAAGCTTATGAATATTGTGATTATTGGATAATATAAGGAATAATCATGGACTAGAGACCCTAAGGATGTAAGACATATGATATTAAAGGTTGTAATGGACTTGTAACAAAGTGGTGAAACTAAAAAGTTATAAAAACAACTTTTAAACACATTTTAACAAAATGGATAAAGTGGGCTATTTGAAATTCGAATTTAACATATATATTTTATGATTTTATAAAATACTACATGTCACAAGGATTGTGGGCATGTAGAGAACTTAAAAAACCGATTAATAACGAAGGAGATACGCTAATGAAAAACCGATTAAAAGAAATTTTATAAAAACCAATTACTATTCACATCTAATGAAAATGTAAACATATATTATCAGTTAGTACATAATTTTAGGATTTCAAAACAATAAGAATCATAATTTTACGATTAATAACGAAAGAGTTATGAATTACATGAGTTTACGACAATAAATACTTTTATAAAACTATTTTTATAAAAGTTATTGGTCACATCAGTAAATAACATTTTAAAAACATCAATAAATAAATAGAACTTTTAATTACGAAGACGTGCTCGAAAGAATTGCTAAAATCGGATCTAAAACGAACAAGATACGACATTTACGGGTTTTACGTTAATTAAAGTTATAAAAATAAGTTTATAACTGTCATGAACAGTAAAAAGTACTATTCACCAGTAGGTTTAAAAATATGAAAATGTAATATTTTGATAACTCATCTTAATACGAATGCGTGGATATAAGAAACGGGCTTAAAACGATAAAGTTACGTCGTTTTTACTAAGGAAATATTTATAAACGTTTTAACTTTATAAATACGATTTCACAAACGCAATTAGATGGTGATGTAGCTATATAGAATATAATATATGTAGTAGTTATTCAACGATCTCTTAGTAACTGTATTCGGCCTAAACTTGATTAGGGTTGCATTCGTCATTAACGTGACGCCAATATCTGTTTGTAAATATAACATTGTTGATTGTTCAATTCACTCGAGGTGAGTTCATAACCCCACGCTTTACATTTATAATGATTTACAAGTTTGGGGTGAGAAACATATGCATGTTTTACAAATTGGATGCAAATGTACATTTTACTTGATTACGTGTTTGCCTAAGTAGCGATAACCCATCTGAGCCCATAATCATGAACTGTCAGTTATTGTTGTGAGCGCGAATGTTATAAATAGATCTATTTGAGATTGACATCCACGTTCGGGTGATTAGTTATCACTGGACAAACAAACGTATACCATGTCGGACATAGGATGTTGCGGGTTAGAACATCATCACGGGCAATGTTGGCAATTTATATTGCATTTCATACATGTCGAGCTTCAGTGTCATGAGCTTAGAAAAACTTAATTACATTTTATGATGTTTGCATCTGTTGCATTATCACGAGGGAGTCTTGCGGTCCTATATTATACATTTATAAACCTTTGAATTCACTCAACAATATGTTGACGTTTTAAAGCAATGTTTTTAGCGGGTTCAACAAAGGCACGATGTGCAATGGTATAAATAGGTGGTTATATTTTGAAGTTACATGATAAAGATTTGGTTTGCAATTCATTTTGGGATATCTGTTTATGAACTAGTATCTTGTATTTTGGAAACATGAACAAGTGAAGCTTCGGGCTTTTGTAACAAACAATTTGTTAAATCCAATGTATCAGTTTTAAACGGCTTTTAATGGTCGTTCTTATATATATCTTGTGTTATTGATCTATGAAGTACCACCCCCAACCCATATTCCGCTGCGATCCATTTTGGGGGTGTTACAGATTGTTATCAAGAGCCAAGGTTATAGAGAACCAAGTCAATTTTTTTTGCTGGACTATAACCGTTTTCAAACATTGCATTCATACAAAAGGGATTTGCACGGGACATATATACATATACTAGTTGTTGCATTAGTTGATTAGACTAGATGCATTCATGATTGATGTACATGTTATGATATAAATGTATATTACTATAAGAGTCTTATATTAAATACTAATATAAGCTATTTTGGATTTTCAGATACAGTCATGTCGGATTCTAAGGATTCCACGGTTACATACACAGAGGTATCTAGTCCATTTGAGGACTTATCAGACATTGGATCCCCAAGAGTTGTTGGACCCGAGTACGAGGGACTTCCCTAGATGCTAGATAACCTATATGTGCAGGTCATATTACAAGCCCCACCATCACCAGACTTCGTGCCTGGCCCTGAGGAGCCATATCAGGCACCACCTCTATCAGACTTTGTTCTAAAGCCGGTTTATTCAGAGTTCATGCCACTAGAGGATGAGGTATTCCCAGCTGAGGAGCAGCCACTGCCTGCTACTGCCTCACCCACTGCTGATTCACCAGGCTATGTTCCTGAGTCAGATCCCGAGGAGGATCCAGGGGAGGATGATGAGGAGGACCCTGAGGTAGATCTTGCCGATTATCCTGCCGACGGAGGAGATGATGGCGATGATGAGGATGAGTCATCCGATGATGACGAGGATGATGATGTTGATATTGAGGAGTATGAGGAGGAGGAGCACCCAGCTCCTGCCGACTCTACAGCTGTTACTTTACCAGCTGTTGATCAGGCCCCATCTGCTGAGAAGACTAAGCCGTTTAAGACCGACGAGTCTGCGACCACACCACCACCACATCCTGCATACCGCGTTACTGCTAGGATATCGATCCGAGATGAGTCACCTACACTATTTTGGTCTGATATAGAGGTTGCCAGACTCTTTGCTATACCCACTCCTCCCCCATCACCACTCTCCCCATGGTCATCACCACTACCTCAGATTCCCTCACCACTACTACGAGTATCACCACCACTACCGGTATCACCTCTACCACTACCTACTAGTCCTACTTATCCATTAGGCTACAGAGCTGCGATGATCCTGCTGAGAGCCGAGGCCCCATCTAGTTCCCATTCACCACCGCCACATATCATACTCTCCCACACCAGAGCAGATACACCTCTATCAGGGACACCACCACTCCTACCTATACCAGCACCTACATCATCACCATCTTAACCGTCTTGTCTTAACTGTCCCGAGCTGGGTTGTGCTCATTAAAATAGTTGTCATAAATGCCCCTTTTTAGTTGTCGCGGGAAGTGAAGCAAACTTGACCAAAGGACCATTTCGAACCTTATACAAAAGGTTTTTCCGTACCAACTCCTTCTACCTATACCGCAGTTGAAGCACCTAAAGGAGAATTTGGTACTGCTACCCTCTGCTGACCATGGAGCGGACAATCCTGAGGTTTGCTTACCACCTCGGAAGAGGTTATGTTTTGCTTTTGGTCCTAGGTATGAGGTCGGAGAGAGCTCGTCTGCCCCCACTGCTAGACCTCCTGGAGGTTTTCGGGAGGACTATGGTTTTGTTGCCACTATGGACAGGGAGATTATGCGGGATCTAGAGAGAGATGTCAGTTATGAGATCACTGACACTTGGGATGGGATGTTGGTAGACATGCCAGGGGCACCGGCGACTAATGACATAGAGTTGGGTCTACGGATGACAGAGTTTGCCACTAGGGTTAGGCAAGACACATACGAGATCTATGTGAGGTTGGATGATGAGCAGACTGAGCGACAGTTGATGGCTGGTCAGCTCAACATGCTGTATAGGGATAGGCGTGCACATGCTCGTACAACTCTACTGATGGAGAGAGGCTAGGATGTCTTGAGAGGCTTGGGGACGATCCATGGACGCTAGTGATCTTGCACGTTCAGAGGTTATGTCATTGCGTACTACTGTATTGGGTCAGCAGGCAGTGATTATAGAGTTGCAGGCAGCGGACCGCAGGAGATAGGCGGCGATTATAGAGTTGCTGGCAGCGGAGCGTAGGAGACAGGAATAATTCATTGAGGTACTAAAGCTGCTGAAGAGACTTTAGACCCAGATGATAGAGTTTGAGAGTCAACAGGGACCTGCTAAGGGTCCGACACAGCCTGATGCACCAGAGGAGGCTGGTAGCAGTTCATAGATCTTGTTATGGCTAGCTATTTTGTACAACATACTAAGTATTATACGGTAACTTCCCCAATATGGCTTTAGGTTGTATATAATTTTTTTATCTTGTAACCTAAACGTAGTGATTGTTTTTTATCTGAACCATTCATGTAAATGTTTTCACAATTATATATGGAGGGTTGTATTATGTCACTGTCTGTAATTGAATTTATTATGAAGAAATGTCCTATTTAGCTTATCCTTTTTTAATATTAAATTAAGTTGTATATTATCACACAGTGTGTTGTAGATCTCATTTTACTTATTATTATTATGTCATGTCATGGTTATGATTTTATGAAATCTAACGGGTATTATATTTTCTTATGATTTGAAGAAAATGGCACCAAAGAGAAGGACCACGAGGTTAAACCCAGAAACAACAACCACAACCCTCGCCACCACATCTGTCACTAATGCCCAACTAAAGGCAATGATTGACCAAGGCGTTACTGCTGTACTAGCAGCACGTGATGCAAACACGAATGGCGTTGACAACCACAATTCAGGAACATGTGTTAGGAGAAATGAGCGAGCCACTCGTGAGTGTACTTGCCCAGACTTCATGAAGTACCAACCTATAAACTTCAAAGGCACAAAAGGAGTTGTCGAATTGACTTAGTGGGTTGAGAAAATGGAAACTGTGTTCCATATAAGCAATTGTTCTGTAGAAAACCAAGTCAAGTTCTCCACTTGTACTCTTCTGGGAAATGCTCTAACGTGGTGGAACTCCCACGTTAGGACTGTTGGTAACGACATTTCTTATACAATAACTTGGACATAACTAAAAAAGAAGATGAATGACAAGTACTGCCCGAGGACCTAGATTAAGAAGCTCAAAGTCGAGCTGTGGGAATTGAAAGTAAAAGGTACCGATGTGATAGGGTACAACCAACGTTTCCAAGAACTAGCATTGCTGTATGTTAGAATGTTTCCTGAGGAATCTGACAAGTTTGAGAGATATGTCGGTGGCTTACCCGACATGATCCACGGAAGTATTGAAGCAATCCAAGCCGCAGACAATGCAAGAAGAACTGAAATACAACCAAAACTGATAGAATAATGAGAATCCGACTTTTTGCTGAGCGTCAAACAGAGAACAAGAGAAAGAAAGATAATAACCAACAACAACAACCACAAAACAAGAGCCAGAACACCGATAGGGCTTATGCTGTAGGGACTGGTGAGAAGAAGCTATACGGGGGATCTAAACCCCTATGCCATAAGTGTAATTATCACCACGATGTCCCGTAGTGCTCCCAAATGCCACAATGCAATCGAGTTGGCCAAACTGGCCCCGTAATTGCAGGAGTCCTGCTAATGCCAACCTGCTAAATAACTAAAGGAACTAAAAAAGACAGGTCAGAATCCAACTTGCTATGAATGGTAGGTGCCAAGGACATTTTAAAGGGAATGTCCAATACTAAAGAACAACAACATCAAGGCATCCCATGTAGAAATGTTTAATGCCTAGCGAAAGTGATACGGTAGGCCATTGCAGGACAAACCCCAAACTCCAACATCATGACTTATGTTCATTCTAAACAACCGCTATACTTCAATCTCTATTCGATACTTTAGTGCCGATAGGAGTTTTGTGTCCTACAGTATTTAAGCCCCTAAATTGATATCACACCAACTGCATTAGATCACTATTATGACATTGAACTAGCCGACGGGAGAATAATTGGGTTGAACACTATCCTTAAGGGTTGTACATTAAACATCCTGAACCACCCATTCAACATAGACTTAATGCCCATAGAACTTGGTAGTTTCGATGCTATAATTGGCATGGATTGGTTGGTAAAGTACCAAGCAATCATTGTGTGTACCGAGAAGATCGTTCGTATCCCCTGGGAAAATGATACTCTAATCGTTAACGGTGACGAAAGCAACCAGGGAAACGAGGCTTGTTTGCACATTATCTCGTACACCAAAACACAAGAATACATGCTAAAAGGATGTCCAGTCTTTTTGGCAAACGTTACTACAAAGGAGATGGAAGACAAGTCAGAGAAGAAGCGACTTGAGGACATACCGATAGTTCTAGATTTTCCTGATGTATTCCCTGAGGATTTTCTGGGTCTTCCTCCGGCTTGACAAGTGGAATTTCAAATCGATCTGATACCTGGTGCTGCACATGTAGCATGAGCACCTTATCGATTGGCGCCTTCTGAAATGAAAGAGTTGTCAGAGCAACTGAAAGAACTATCTGACAAGGGCTTTATAAGACCTAGTTCCTCACCTTGGGGATCTCCGGTCTTGTTTTTCAAAAAGAAGGATGGATCGTTTCGAATGTGCATCGACTATCGGGAACTGAACAAGCTGACAATGAAGAATCATTACCCACTCCCAAGGATCGACGATTTGTTTGATCAACTACAAGGATCCAGTGTTTATTCTAAGATAGACCTGCGATCAAGTTATCACCATCTTTGAGTACAGGAAGAGGATATTCCAAAAACGGCATTTCAAACTCGGTATGGTCATTACAGGTTCCAAGTTATACCATTTGGCTTGACAAACACACCAGTGGTATTTATGGTGAATTGCGTGTACAAGCCATTTTTGGATAAATTTATGATTGTCTTTATTGACGATATCCTTTTCTACTCCAAGAACAAGAAGGAACATGAAGAACACCTTAAGGCAGTTCTGGAATTGCTTAAGAAAGAGAAGTTGTATGCTAAGTTCTCTAAATGTGAATTTTGGATTCCTAAGGTACAATTTCTTGGCCACGTGATTGATAGTCAAGGCATTCACGTAGACCCCGTCAAAATCGAATCCATAAAGGACTGGGAATCTCCTAAAACACCAATGGAGATTCGCCAATTCTTAGGTCTCGCCGGGTATTACCAAAGATTCATCGAAGGATTTTCAAAGATTGCCAAGTCGATGACCAAGCTTACTCAGAAAGGAGTTAAGTTCGATTGGGGAGACAAGCAGGAAGCCGCCTTCTAGTTATTAAAGCAGAAGTTGTGCAGTGCGCCAATTCTGGCTTTACCTGAGGGAAGCGAAGATTTCGTAGTCTATTATGATGTGTCGCATAAGGGATTGGGTGCGATATTAATGCAAAGAGAGAAAGTAATTTCTTATGCATCACGCCAATTAAAAATTCATGAGAAGAACTATACAACTCATGATTTGGAACTTGGATCGGTAGTGTTTTCTCTGAAACTTTGGAGACACTATTTGTACGGAACCAAGTGTACGGTGTTCACGGATCACAAGAGTCTACAACACATTCTTAATCAAAAGGAGCTGAATATGAGGCAGCGTCGTTGGTTAGAACTGCTCAGTGATTACGACTGTGAGATCCGTTACCACCCGGGGAAAGCGAATGTTGTTGCTGATGCTTTGAGCAGGAAGGAGCGGAGTAAACCATTAAGAGTTCGAGCCTTAGTGATGACTATTGGCTTGGATCTTCCTAAACAAATCCTGAATGCTCAGACTGAAGCACGAAAACCAGAGAACATCAAGAACGAAGATGTTGGAGGTATGTTGCTTGAAAATTCTAAGGATCCGGAGAAATTTAGAACGGAAAAGTTGGAACCCCGTGCGGATGGAACTCTATGCTTCAATGGCAGGAGTTGGTTGCCATGTTATGGTGATTTGAGGACCGTGATCATGCACGAGTCCCACAAGTCAAAATACTCTATTCATCTGGGTTTTGACAAAATGTATCAGGATATGAAGAAGCTATATTGGTGGCCCAATATGAAGGCCAACATCGCCACCTATGTTAGCAAATGTCTGACATGTGTTAAAGTCAAGGCCGAACACCAAAGGCCATCAGGATTGTTGGTACAACCCGATATACCTCAATGGAAGAGGGACAATATCACTGTGGATTTTGTCACAAAGCTTCCTAAGTCATCACAAGGCTACGACGCTATTTAGGTGATTGTCGACCGACTTACTAAGTCTGCAATCTTTGTACCCATGAGGGAAACTGATCCTATAGAGAAACTGGCAATAATGTACATAAAGGAAGTGGTCACGATGCATGGAATCCCTGTCTTAATCATTTGTGATCGCGACCTGAGGTTCGCATCGAATTTCTGGAGGTCACTTCAGAAGGATTTGGGTACTAACTTGGATATGCGTACTGCGTACCATCCACAAACTGACGAGAAAAGCGAGAGAACTATTCAAACTCTCGAGGATATGTTGTGTGCTTGTGCGATCGATTTCGGAAAGGGTATGGTTAACCATTTGCCGTTGGTCGAGTTCTCATATAACAACAGCTATCATGCTAGCATCAAGGCTGCACCATTTGAAGCACTTTACAGTCGAAAGTGTCGTTCACCTGTGTGCTGGGCCGAGGTTAGACGAGTGCAACTCACTGGTCCGGAAATAGTTCAAGAAACAACAGAGAAGATCATCCAGATCAAGCAAAGGATGCAAGTCGCTCGTGATAGGCAAAAGAGTTACTTCGATCTAAAGCGTAAGCCAATGGAGTTCCAAGTTGGGGATAAAGTTATGCTTAAAGTTTTGCCTTGGAAAGGGGTCGTACGTTTTGGCAAACGGGGGAAGTTGAACCCTAGGTACGTTAGACCGTTCAAGGTTTTAGAAATGGTTGGATCCATTGCATACAAGCTTGAGCTTCCTGAAGAGCTGAGCAGGGTTCACAATACGTTTCATGTATCCAACCTGAAAAAGTGCTATGCCGACGAACCATTAGCCGTTCCGTTAGATGGACTTCATTTTGATGACAAGCTTCAATTCGTCGAGGAACTGGTCAAAATCATGGATCATCAAGTCAAACAGTTGAGGCGAAGCTGTGTCCTAATTCTCAAGGTTCAATGGAACTCTAGGCGAGGTCCTGAGTTCACGTGGGAATGTGAAGACCAATTCCGGAAGAAATATCCACACCTCTTCACAAAGACCGCACCGTCATCAAGTGCTGCGTCTTAAGCCTTGAGGACAAGGCTCACTTAACGAGGGAAGACTATAACACCTCATGTTTTAGGGTCATTGTACGTCGTCAATAAATTTACTATTTATTTTTAGTATTGTACGCGTTTGCTTTTAAATTAAAAACGTTAAGTTAAATCGCGTAAGCTAAAAATTATCGTTCTATGTAAACGGGAATAAAATAATTAAATGTTTACATCAAGCAAGTGTTAAGTAATGATTTTGAGGATAATTATTAACTTTGTTCATTTTATTTTTATTGGTTGCGTAAAGTGTTTATGTTTCGCGATAAAATACGTTTAGGCATTCCCGAAACCACCAAAACTTTTACGCTTCAACAAATACCCACAATTATACCTAATACTCAAAATTTACAAAATATCATCACCTATATACATATATAACCGGATTTGGAAGGATAGACACAAGGATAATATCTAAAATTCAATCACACTTCCTAGAATTCACAGGACGACTTCTCATTTAGGGAACCACTAGATATTTTCATACCAACCCTAATAGTAAATGACCAAAATCTTCCTAGAAATCCTCTAAGTGTTCCTTGAATAAGTCCTAGGGTATATAATGCCTTAGCTAGATAGAAACACATACATAACACATTTATAAGGTGTAAACAACACAAAGTTCTCCCTTTTCCTTCTCTTTAGGCCACGGCTCCAAATCAAAACCCTAAACCATCCATACAAATTTTATTTACAACAATTACAAGTGTTCCTACATCATATCTAAGATAACCTAAGGTGTTTAGAAGGTTTTCTTTAAGGTTTACAAGTGTTAAAGCAAGAAAGTTCAAGATTAAGGTTTACTTGAAATTAGGGTTTTCAAGGTCTTAGAAGCTAGGGTTTGTTTGCTAAACAAGGGTTTAAATCTTGTTGTTCATCACCATACATCATATTAAGGTTACCTAAAAACCTTAATCTCTTTACTTTTGTGATTTTATGCATATATGATGTTTATGTAGTTAATCACCATCTAAGGACTTATTTACATGAAAAATGGTTTTTATTCTTGTTTATGGTTTTGGTAAACTTTGTCATATGATATATGGATGTTATGGATCATGTTATAAAGCAAGTATATACACTAAATGGGTGTTGGTTAAGTTATATAAAGTATATACAAGTAAAAGGTATAAAAAGTTACTTATAAATGTTCATGAACAAATGAGTGTGTAAGTTTATGAATATTGTGATTATTGGATAATAAAAAAACTAATCATGGACTAAAGACCCTAAGGATGTAAGACATATGATATTAAAGGTTGTAATAGACTTGTAACAAAGTGGTGAAATTAAAAAGTTATAAAAATAACTTTTAAACACATTTTAACAAAATGGACAAAGTGGGCTGTTTGAAATTTGAATTTAACATATATATTTTATGATTTTATAAAATACTACATGTCACAAGGATTGTGGGCATGTAGAGAACTCGAAAAACCGATTAATAACGAAGGAGATACGCTAATTTTAAGTTATACGTTAATTAAACGCGTTTATAAAAGAAATTTTATAAAAACCAATTAATATTCACATCTAATGAAAATGTAAACATATATTATCAGTTAGTACATAATTTTAGGATTTCAAAACAATAAGAATCATAATTTTACGATTAATAACGAAAGAGTTATGAATTACGTGAGTTTATGACAATAAATATACTTTTATAAAAGTTACTATTCACATCAGTAAATAACATTTTGAAAACATCATTAAATAGATAGAACTTTTAATTACGAAGACATGCTCGAAAGAATCGCTAAAATCGGATCTAAAACGAACAAGATACGACATTTTTGGGTTTTACGTTAATTAAAGTTATAAAAATAAGTTTATAACTGTCATGAACAGTAAAAAGTACTGTTCACCAGTATGTTTAAAAATATGAAAATGTAATATTTTTATAACTCATCTTAATACGAAAGCGTGGACATAAGAAACGTAAGAAACAAGCTTAAAACGATAAAGTTACGTCGTTTTTACTAAGGAAATATTTATAAACGTTTTAACTTTATAAATACGATTTCACAAACGCAATTAGATGGTGATGTAGCTATATAGAATTATATATGGTAGTATTTATTCAAATTTCTTAGTACTTATTCGGCCTATACTTGATTAGGTTGCATTCGGTCATTATCGTGACGCATTATCTGTTGTGATATACATTGTTGATTGTTCAATTCACTCGAGGTGAGTTCATAGCCCCACGTTTTAAATTTATAATGATTTACAAGTTTTGGGGTGAGAAACATATGCGTGCTTTACAAATTGGACGCAAGTGTACATTTTACTTGATTACATGTTTGCCTAAGTAGCGATAACCCATCTGAGTCCATAATCATGAACTGTCAGTTACTGTTGTAAGCGCGAATGTTATAAATAGATCTATTTAGGATTGACATCCCCGTTCGGGTGATTAGCTATCACTAGACAAACGAACGAATACCATGTCGGACATAGGATGTTGCGGGTTAGAACATCATCACGGGCAATGTTGGCAATTTATATTGCATTTCATACAAGTCGAGCTTTAGTGTCATGAGCTTAGGAAAACGTAATTACATTTTATGATGTTTGCATCTGTTGCATTATCATGGGGGAATCTTGCGGTCCTACATTATACATTTATAAACCTATGAATTCACTCAACAATATGTTGACGTTTTAAAGCAATGTTTTTAAGAGGTCAATAAGGCACGAGGTACAAGGGATACATTGGTGGTTATATTTTGGAGTCACATGTTAAAGATTTGGTTTCATTTCAATTTGGGATATCTGTTATGAACTAGTATCTTTGTATTTTGGAATTAATGAATAAGTAAAGCTTCAGGCTTTTGTAACAAACGCTTTGTTAAATCCAATGTATCAGTTTTAAATGACTTTTTGGTCGTTCTTATATTATCTTGTGTTATTGATCTATGATGTACCATCCCCAGACCCATATTCCGCTGCGATCCATTTTGGGGGTGTTACAACAAAGATTGAAATTAGGTATTTAATGGCATTAAAGGTTACACGTCACATTGATTCTAAAGGCGATTGTTCCAAAACCGAGTTTGTGTCGGTATTAATGTTGTACATTAATGTCATAATTTTCAAAGTGTCTCTAGTATTTAATATCTTTAGTGACAAATAAAAATATGCCTTTAAAAAGCATACTACAGTGGCACATATAAGTTCTGTCACTAAAAATGTGTGCCACTAAATGAAAAAAATTTGTAGTGAAAAAAGAGAGGAAAAAGAGTCCAATTTTAAGTAGGAATCAAATTAAAATACACCCTATATATACTCCTTAAAATACAACCCTTAAACATATTTTTCTCCTCTCTCTTGTGTGTATGTCGATCGGTCCCAAGAAAAAGAAGGAAGAACATCAAAAAAATTTCAAGAAAATTAGGAGAAAGATCCTAGGAATTCGCGGTTAAAGGTTTTAGGTATGATCTGGTAATTCAATCTTCTTTTAATTTAAATTATGTAACTATTAAATTGATGGAACTAGGGTTTCTTAAAATCTTAGTAATTAATCTGGTATGAGCATTTAATTATGATTACTGTTTAATTAATAGCATAACTATGTCATTAAATAGGTTTAGATAGTGTTTAATTCGAAGTTAAAACTGGGCAGATTTTTAGGTCAGATTGTTTGGGTCATAACTCGATGATACAAATGAGTTTTATAGAGTTTTCGAGGCCTAAAATCATCTACAAAGAGTCCACTTTCCAATGAATTTGGTTTTGTGAATTGAAAATGAATGGAAGTCAGTCAAAACATTTTTACAAGATTCGTTGTCGAATCTAAGTTTTTGGGTCAGATTTGAGTCATGTTTGTGAGGTCAAAAACCCTATCAAAATATTTACTAATCATAAAAATTGATGTTGGTATATGTTCAAAGTGTCTAGTAACTCCAGTATTTTTTTAGGATTTTATAAGTTGCCTAAGTATTTTTAGAAAAATCAAACATTTTGGTGTGCAATCAGATCCAATTCTGAACAGTTTGTGTTATGGATTTTTTTTAAAATAAGACTTATTTTCACCAATTGGAAAAATCACAGTATTTTTAAAACTCATTGAAATTGATATATCCATAAGTTGGAAGTCAAAAGAAGTCGTTTAGTATTTTATAGAAATTCATAAAGTGACCTTAATTTTCTGCAATAATGTAGAACTTAGAATGATGAAGTAAAACACAGTTAGTGAATAGTTGTTGTGTGGAAAACTTGTTGGGATGGTCTTGGGTGAATTTTAAAACACAAGGATCCATCAATTAATGATTAGATGGATGAGGCCGTAAAGCCTTGATCGTGTGTAACCCATGTAATATGTTTGTGTATATTTTTGCTTGGATTTTGTACGCGCGTTTAAAATCTATGGTGAGTATTCGTAGCCACATTTTCTTATATTTTCTTTGGGTGAAAATGATACTAAATGGTTTTGAAATGTTTAAGTATTGTGTTAAGTTGATTTATTATTTTGGACAAAATGTGATATTATATTGCTATGTATGTGTGCATGTTGGGATCGAAGGTAACGCCTACCTGTGTTTTATGATATTGGATCGGTGGTAACGCTTACCCGTATGATGTGGATTTTTGGGATCGGGGGTAACGCCTACCCATATGATGTGGATGTTGGGTTTAGGGGTAATGCCTACCCATATTGTGTATAAGTTATGTGTGCATTCTAGGTGAGCTTGGTTGTGTGAGACGCCAGTGCTAATCTAAGCCTGAATGTGTGAATGTGATTACGAGTTGATTAAATGCTTACATGTAGGTATAATATTCATGTTTGTCATAAATGTATGGTGCACAACAAATGTATGTTTTAAGTTAAACCTATGAATCTCACCAACATAATGTTGACATTTTTAAGTATCATTTTCATGTGAGCATAGTGAAGTTTAAAAAGTTAAGTCTGCATGGCTAGCGAGACCTTAGGATCTTGCATCGGGAGTCATATTATCTATCATTTATCTTTCGTACTTTTGTTTTTAGTATAATTTGGATTATGATGTTATGTTTTATTTTGGGATTTATTATGACTATGTATTGTTATGGTTGCGATTATCCTTGATACAAGTCCCCTCTTGTGTCAGATGTCGTCATAACATTTTGATTTATTTTAATTGCATTTAGTGTTTCTCTATTGTGACATCAATGTGTTGTGACGATGCATATCTTGTTACGCCCCGCCTTTCCGCTTTAGCGGGGTATGACATTATAGCCCCTTGAATCCTGAGCTAGGTCTTAAAATAATGTTGTGTGTATACTAGGTAGTAAGTGATCGTCCGAATCCGAGTGTCCACTATTGACTACGGGATAACCAATCCTTAGTACTTGTTCATCATATGCCCATTAAGCGACCCTTAGTATGAAGACCTGGTTAGGAGTGCAAGCCATGTTAATAGGTAGCAACTAATTAGCATGAGGTGTTTAGCCTAACGACCCTTACACCCCCTTAGGTGTGAGCTATTACTACAAACTATATAGTTTTAGTAGTATGCGTGAAACACATTTAAGTCAATGGGAAAGACTAAAGTATATCTCATAGATTAGTTAAAAATCTTAATGACTGTGAACTCAGAATTGGTAAATTCTCTTTGCGGGTTCATTCCACTCAGGAATATTAGGTTAGGCGAGGATGCGTCTTTGAGCCTAGAAAATCCAGATGCCTCTAGGAGAATGAACTAGTAAACATTGCACTTTGGAGTTAATTCATAAGAAAATAACTAGGTTAGCACCTTTATCCATTGATAAGTAAAACCATATTTAATTTTAGTTATTCACTTTCTTACATTCAATTTAGTTAAAACCAATTTCAAATCATGGCACTTAAAACTCAAGTTAGAAACCGTCTATTAGCTCTTAGGAATGACCTAAGATTTACTAAAACCTACACTATACACGATCGTGTTCTCAGAACGTTAGTGCGAGTATAAATCATAGGTAGTCGAGTACTATAAATTTAAAACATGGTCTATTCAAATAAAATACACATCAAGTTTTAGGCGCTACTGCCAGGGAGCTAAATTGGTTTCAAATTTGAGTTTTTGTATACATTTTGTTTTTATTTTTATTTCAGCATTTTTCTATTGCTTGTTATTTTTGTTTACCTTTTGAGAGCATAATATACTGGTTTCTCATGTTTGATTTTCAGGTGCATAATTGTGTTGGTGTCATGGAGGAGGAACCTGATATTGAAAACATGACGTTGGAAGAGTATTTGAAGTATGAGTCCGAGAAGTAAAGGCAATTATGGAGGAGTGTTCGATCCGAAGGTAGTCCTACGAGGTATGAAGGGGGATATTTTGATTCTTTTGACAGTAATAGGATTGAAGCTTTTGAATATCCGGATTCTGATGAGGAGATTGTCGATGATGTGTATTATCAGTTACCTCTTCTAAAAACTTGTTTTCAAGCTTCTCAACCATACACCAAATCTGGTTTTGTATCTCCTAATGAGAATGATGAAGTAGACATTGATAGTATAGAAGAAGTCTTGGATGACTTTGTCAAAATAGAAGCTAAAAACCTTAGAAGAATGAAACAAGAGAAAGTTCAGGAGAATGAATGTGATGAAGAGAATATGGATGAAATTTGGGATATTATAGTCAAGGACGTAGAAAGGCTTAAGCAATTACTTACACATACCGTACAAGCTTTACCCAAACCGGTGGTGCAACTATATGTGCTACAGATTCAGTTCCCTAACGAAGTGAAGGTTTCTGATCTAATGCAACCTTGTACCTCACAAACCATACACACCACACCACTTGACGATGCTTATGTAGTGCAAGATACTAAACTATTTTTGGAGAAGCTTTTGGAAGAATTCAGTGATGAGCTCTTGGATATTATCGTGGTTGACAAGGAGGCAGTTTGTAACCCTACTAGGGATAAAGAGGAACTCGAACACCTACTTGCTATAGACCATGAGTCATCTTTTACAGAGATAAAGGCATTTTTGTGTATCGTGAAGACAAATGTTTAATTTGATCCCTTCACTCAACGATCAAATCCCCTACATGGAGTAACCAATCATCAAAGTCATCAACCAAAACCGATAAGAAAAGGAGGGAAATGACATCTCCTTTAAGGTATCAGTTTTATTCGTCTTTTCCCTACCCCGTAGCAAGTTTACACCATCATGATGTATATTGCTACTTTCACCCACATTTGATTCTAAGTGAGCGGATAGACACTTTATTACTTAGTAAATAATGGTAGAGTCAAGATCATGACTGGAACAAAAACAAGTGCTTCATGAGAGGCACCACATACTTATCTTTTTTACTTATGCTTTGTTCTTAATTTTATAGGATTTTATGCTTAGGTGTTGTTTGCTTATCTTTGATTGTAGGTTAAATTTGATGGGAACTATCGTTGATGGTTCTTGAAGGAGAATGCTGTCTACGGTCTTGGCTAGTCATCAAACTCAAGAATTTTTAGTTTTAGGTTTTATTTGGCCTAGTTGTTTTGTTCATTATGTTTCGAAGGTTTCTACAACAGGGAAAGAGGAGAGGAGGTCTGAAAAATCATTTAGACACATAATTAAGTTAAAAATTTTGGGACACGACATCAATAGGTAATTACAGCATAACTGGTACACCTAGGTTATGCCGTACCTGGTACCCAGGGATACCATTTGCCCAGTTCAACTTAACTACGATGTAAATAGCTTGATTTAGTTACGCCGTAACTATCTACTGTAGCAAACTTTTCAACAATAAATTCAAAACAATTCCAAACCTTGTACATTTAGTTATGAACTTTGTAGGTGTGTTCCCTATAAACCCTCACAAGACTTCACTCGTCTACTCAGGATACTGAAGGGTTTAAAAGGCGTGTTGCATATGCTGAATGCAAAAATAAATCCTATGAAAGTGAGTTAGGTTTATCATTTCTATGTTTATTTTACTTTATGTTTTTGTTTTACAATGCACATGGTTGTTTTTAATTGAATTCAGGAACATAGATGGTTGCTCAAATATTTCTAGTCGGGACATGGATGTTGCTCGATGAAGCATTCTTGGAGCATATTTTTGGACATGCTACACTAATGTGTCATTGTGTATAGGTATTATTTATTATTAATTTTTACTATTTATATTTTACCGACTATACCTAAAACAACACTAACGGGCAGTGTACCCGATCAGTTGTAGTTTCGTTGGTAAGTAGAGTGTCGATCACTAAGAGCGAGAACGTTAATTCCTAAATCTATCAGTATTTTAGTTATCTAAGTAAGTCCTAAATTATTCTAAGTTATACTTAAGGTAAACCTAAACTAATGGTAAAAAGGGGGTTTCACAAGTTTGGGTTTACCTAGACTGAGATTAGGCGATTAACACACACAAGCTAATATTTAGAAGATAGAGAAGCGGTTAAGCCTATTGTAAGGAAAACGTATTAACCATATTCAATCTAATAAAACGTAGGTTTTAGTTTATAAGTGCAATGATTATCTTATCTCGTTGTTGATATATCATTCCTAAATTTAGGCGGTACTTCTTCCTAAAACCTAGACATGGCAATTATGTTACAATTAACCACATCTGCATAAAGCAATCATGGCTGATTATAATCTATATTAGAAAATAATAATGGTGATCTTATTGAATCCTAGCTCATCGAGACTTTACTAAATTACTGCTTAACGGCTCTTTATATACTAGTAGTCCACTATCGAGATCTTTACTCAAGGAATCAAAACGTTATTTGTTGATCCTAGGTCACCTGCTAGTCCAACTTGTTCACTAAACAAGAGGCAAAGACAGGTCAATATTGTGATCCTTTTATTCTAGATATATAAATTGCAATATGGAAAGCCATCCTGACATCTAGTCGACTTGGTCCGTTTTCTAGACCCAGTTGAGTGATAGGCCGCATACTTAAGCACATAAACGAGTATAAATTGATAAACATAAAAAACATACAACTTATAAGATGCAATCGATATAAACATAAACCAAACATTAAATTATCGGTATTAGCCAATAACCATTGTAACGAATACAAATGTCATAGGCGAACGATTAAGGTAACCTAACCAAGTTAATGAATGATACCAAAAACCAAACGCGTATTTAGAGTATAAGAATTTATAAGGGTTTTCCTATAGATTTAAGGGTGTTGCAAGACCTTCGTAGCTTCTCTTTTCTTCTAAAAGTCAAACCAGGTGGTTAATGCCTTCTTCTCAGTCTTCGGTATAAAAATTGCATACATAAAATTTGAATTTAGGGTCTTTTATTTATACCCACTAGAATTCGGTCTATACGCCATATTGGATGTAGTCAATACGGCATATTAGGGTTTTCTTAGAGTGGGGACCACGATAAATATCTTCAAGAATATTTCATGAACCGCCAATGAATACGGGGTGTATGTCTTCTTCTGGATACAGCGTATTGGTCTTTATATCTTCTTGGTTCTTTGCGAAGTTCAGGCGCAAATACGCTGTATTTTATTTGATGGATATGATGTATGAGTTATCAGAATAGCAGATTCTTGATTTCTTCGTTTAAGCTCTAAAATGTGCGCCTTTTAGTTAAACTTCACCAATTGCTCGATATTTACTGCAAACAATAAATATAAGCAATTAAGTACCAATTCATGCATAAAATAATATAGAACGAGCAATTTAACTAGGATAAATAATGCTATAAAAGTGATGTTATTTGATGTCATCAAATATCCCCCCACTTGAATCCTACTTGTCCTCAAGTAGACTTTAGAAAACTTATGAAAATATATCCCAAACCAAGTTTTAAGATTTTTTCCTTTAAGCAATTTTTAGTTTAATTACTAGCACACAACCAAACACCTCACGAAGTAGGAAGATGAAATCACTCAAATCACTCAACTAATCTACGTGGTAACATGTAACTAATTCGCTCAATTGCTTAGCCGTGACGAGTATTCTATCATAAGCTTGGCAAGGATACACATCTCCACCACTAAAGCTAAGGAGTAACAAGTCTAAAAGGGTAAATTGGGTTAAGGTTTAAGGGTTGATCATTCTTTCAAATCTCTATCGATACCAATATTCAAGAAAAGGTGACAAAACCATACATACACATCCATAACGATGGAATAGACATGTGTGATTGCTCGATCCTTAACTCGAATAAGCTAAAGAATAAGATTGGTAATCTTCACCAATAGTAGTACACCAACAAGGCCGATAAAATCATATATACACATCTGTTGGATCCCACTCTAGATAGATCTTTACTACCTGTTAAGGATGGTGATTAACCTATGTAATCATAAGCTAATCACAAGAGAGACTCTTGCTTAAGAAAGCTAATGTATGTGCGGAATATAGACACAACTAATAAGAAGAACATGACTAATAAAACTAAAAGACCCTTCTATGGATTTCTATTAATTAACAAGGAGAAATGTGTTTTTCTGGATGTTCCCATTTCCCTAAGCCGTAGGTTCTCTTTATAGTAGAGAAACCCTAATCAACATTTACTAAAAACGCGTGAGATTGATATGCATGAATATCTTCCTTATTTAGCTCATGCATATCCTCATCTCTAACTAACTAAAATCTTATCCTGGAATAACTATTTGACTCTACCAGGACTAAGTATTCTACCAGTAGGAACTAAATTTAGCCTACTAGGACTAACTATGATAATAACCTTACCAGCAGGAACTACATACCTGCCAGTAGGAACTACTACTCTACCAGTAGGAACTACATACCTACTAGTAGAAAAACAAGTATTCACAAATATTCCTAACAATCCTCCCCTAACATGAATTTAACTAATATCTAATTTCTAGTTTCTAGATAGATCTTACCCAAACTTGCTTGAACCTTGAGGATTGAAATATAAACTTTACAGCAACATCCAATCTGCTTGAGTCTTGACTTGAACACATGAAACTTCTGCACATATCTGTATTTCTTCATACAAACACCTTTAAGAGACTAATGATGATGAGCATTGAACATTGAGCAGATCTTGTGTCAAACAGATTGGTCTTCATAGCCTTGGAACCGAACATCAAAAGTCTTGTTGAACTTGAACATCAAAAGGCAGCAACGTTGAAGAAGCAGCAGGAAAACTTGAACCAGCAACAGACTTTGGAACCACCTCAGCTACATGAGTAGATTTGATAAGCCTTTACCAAGTAGCTACTCACTCTTGGGCTAGCTAATTCTTTGGTGGAATCATGACATCACCCTGGTGAATTAGTAACCAGTCCAACTCTTAGAACATGAATCAATGGTGAATTGGAATACCCTAATGATTTTTGGCAAATCATCACAGCCATAAACGGATTTTATATGTCTTTACCTGTAGCCGTTTGCTCAGGACTAGCCAACTCTTTGTTGTGATAACAAGGTGAGTTGATTACCCTACAATTTTTAGCAAATTGTCAGCTATCAACGGATTTGTTAAGTCTTTACCAAAAGCCGTTTGCGTTTGGACTAGCCAATCCTTTGGTTCCCAATAAGGGCATTATCCATGGTGGATTGATGACCATTTCAACTCTCAGCAAAAGAAGCATGGGTGAGTTAAATACCCTATAGTTTTGAGCAAACTATTAAAGCTATCAACGGATTTGAGAATCACACCAGAGCCGTACCCTCATGGTGAATCAACTCTTTCTTGTCTGTGAGACATGGTGAGTTGAACACCATTTGTTGTGTGGTGGTTAACCAACACCCAAACCCTGAAAATTTCTCTTTTTGTTCAAAATGTGTTGCAATAAAACCAAGCAGCATGCCAAAAACTGTTTCCATATCCAAAACTTGGTGCACACTCAAAAATGTTTATGTCACACTGTGCAAAAGCTAATAAGTATAGAGGTTCTACATAAAAACTTTATATATCAAAAATATATTTTAAATAGCAAAAAGATTTATGATATATAATAAACTTAACAGTACCATTCATGAACCTTAGGACGCTTGGAATCAGAAATTTGTTTCTTGAGAAAGGCAATCAACTGAACCGCAGTGGTAAGTTCATTACCCACTGTTCCGTGACAAATCTCCAGCTGATGATCGAGCATCCTTTCGATAAGGTTTATAGTGAGGGGATACTTCTTGTCCACAAACATATGTATAACCAGTCCACTAACTGTCTCCAACACATGAACACCAGAAAAAGAATATAGCTTCCAGTTTTGAATACTCCAGGTGTGTTGGTTCTTCCAAAAATCACTACCATCATTCACTTCAGGTGAATCCATCAAAATCTGAAGATCTCCCCAAAGAACAAGACCAACTCCCTCAGCTTTCTTATCTTGATAAAACGTCATCACGCGGCCATAAATCATCATCAAGTCTGCTCTAGTGACCAAGTGAAGGATTTCCCTAAGGCTTATGAAGTACTTGCGAGAGTTGTCTAGTCTGTAGATGGCATTGATCGATCCTAACCCCATAGGCAATAACTCCCAGTCAACAACAGCATATAAATGAACAGGTGTATCATAATGAGAAACAAAATCCTCATCAGAAGCATACTTAATGCACAATTTATGTTCAGCGTCAGGATCTCCTTCTTCAATTAGAATGGCAGATTAAGAAGTATGAACACCTTTTTTGCCTAATAGCTTCTTCTTGGTACCAACCTTCTTGAGTGAGGATGCAGTTTGTTGTGCTTCAGAAGCAATGTTAGAAGGAACTTCAACATCCTCTACTGTAGCTTCCTGAGAAGGAACTTCAACTTGAGCTTCTAGAATATTTTGAGAATGAGAAGGAGCTTCAACTTTCTCTCGTGAAACAACTTGAGAAGGAGCTTCAACTTCTACTTCCTGTAGAACATCGTGAGAAGGAGCTTCAACGTCTACATCAACATCACCAATCTTGAGTTTCTTTGAAGAGGCATTAGTCATTGGACTACCATCTCTTTTCAGACCCCTTATGAATGCAACAGCTCTTTGAATCTTATCAAACTCTTCTTGAAGCTGTTCATGAGAGAGTTTTCGAACTTAAGCCATAGTCCAACCAGTAGTGTATACAGCAGGGCCTTGATTCTTCACATAAGTTCTCATATATTGCCTGAGATGAGCTGGTGTCATAGGCCTATCCCTTCGTTCTTGAGCCCGTTGCTCGGCAAGTTCTTGTCTTCGAGAATTGACCAAAGCAACCATCTTGGCTGCAAAATCATCATCAGTAAAATCTACCTCGAAAATTGTGAAAGATAAGTCTGGATTTGCTTGAAGACGAGCCAAAATTATATCCCAAGCAGCATCTGAGTAGTTTGCAGCAGATGCAAGAACCTCTTGCTGTCTCTTTCTTTGGTCTTCAGTCATCTTAAAGTCTTGAGACATCTGCCTAGCTAAATTAGCATCCTTCATAAGAGATTTAGCTCTTTGCTTTTCCAAATCTGCTAGTCTTGAGCTTGTAATCTCTGAGCAGCCTCCCAACCTAGTCTTTCTTCTTCTAATTGCTTGAAAGTCTTATCTTGAGTTGGAGTAGGTTCTTCAACAGCAACACCTTTTCCCTTTCTGGCATCTTTGACAGGTGATGAAGGAGTAGCAGTTGTAGTACCACTCCTAGCAGGAATTGGTTCAGCAGCAGGAATAGAACTACTGGTAGGAACAGTTGTGCTACCAGGAGAAACGGTTGAAGGACCAGTAGGAGCAACACCAGAAGGAACATCAGTAGGAACATCAGTAGTAGGATCATAGGAACAAGCAGCAGGATTACTAGAAGCACCACCAGGAGATTTAGTAGAATCAACAGTCATAGCTGCATTAGCCAATGCATGTAGAGCATCTAAATCTACATCTTGCTCTCCTCCGTTGTCAGAATCACTCACAACCACCTTCCTTTTCTTTGTCTTGCGTTTTACCTCCATTGCTTTGACTTTCTTGACCAACTTTCCCACCACATCCTAAAATAGCTTCTTATGTGTCGTGAGCTTAGTTTCTAAAGAATTTATTTTCTGCACAAGAGTAGAAACTACAGAGGACAAAGCAGTTAGAGTAATAGGGTCCTCTGTACCTCCTGAAGTGTGACCTGCAGGGGAAGCTTGAGTGGACCTTGGTGGAAATGCATTAAAAGAACCTCTCAAAGGTTCATCTTCCACATTGATGGAAGTGAAAGGGTCAGAAGTTGGTGGTCTTGGGGGTGAATACAAATGGTCTTGAGGTTGGTCAGGTTTAGGCATAGGCTCAGGAATAGGTTTAGGTATGGGTGGTGGGACAGCTTGTGCATCTACCCCTGCACCTTCACCATCTTGATCTTGGGGAAGTATAGCAGCTAAAAGTTGCATAGGTTGCCCCTCAAAGTTGAGCTTCATATTAGCAAAAAGTTTACTAGATAGGTTGAACACATGGTACTGTCTTGTAATCCTAGTTTCTATACCTAAAATGGTTTGAAGAAAACAAGGATACATTAAGAACTTTTTAGCATTTCCTATGTTACTAACCATCCCCTTAAAAATGTAACTAGACCAGTTAAATCTTCTTCCATCAGATAGACAAATAAGAGCAACAGCAAGTGAGCTACCAAATTGATCCTAACTACCAGACTTAGTACTAAGACAGTGAAGAATGGTGTGGACCAAAAACCTCCATTGAGGTGAAAACTTGTTCTTGTAAAAGGTTAACTTGCCTTCAGTGACATATCCAAGACTATCCATTCCAGAGTATATGTCCGCAATGGGTAAATCATCAATACCACCATCATCAGCTAATTGAAGTTGACCCCTTACTGAGTCCTCAGTAATTGTGTAGGGAGTCGCATCAATGGTAGCTAGGATAGCTGGAGGGCCTAACTTAGGAGAACTGAGTGTAGCCGTAGACCAGAATTGTTTGACTAATGAGTCAAAGATGATGGGGTTAATGGTGAGAGCATACCTTATGTGAGAAGCCCCCAAAAAGTCAAGAATCTGATGATAATCATCACTGCCTTTGGGTTTTTGCAAGTAACCCACTTTGTTGTGTTCATCCCTGTATCTTAGTGCGGCCATTGATGCTGTGGAGATAAGGTTGAGATTTTGTGCTGGGTGTTGATCGCAATTGTGAGTTGATACTGGTAGAGAATGGTAATTTAATTTATATAGAGAAATGATCTCAATTCCTATTGGGCCGTTTGGTAATTAGGGTTTGATGGAAAAATAAATAAATAACTGTTAAAATGTGAGATAACAGTAATTATCCATTTAAGTAGAAAACCCTTTGACTAATAAAATGACACCAATATCTTAAATGTAACTTTTAATGAAGAGAAAAGTTAATTTAATCTACCAGCACGAACAGATATAACCAGCACAAAGAAAAGTCAACCAGAAGTAAAATTAACATTACCAGTAGGAAGTGGTCTACCAGTAGGAAAAATGAAAACTACCAGTAGGAACTCTGGTTACACCAGAGGGAACACTTGAACTACCAGTATGAACACTTTGGCATCAAAATAAAACCACGTGGTCCATGTAGAACACTAGAAAATGACTAATCCACCCTCTTGAACCACGCGTCTGCAAAAGATTAGGCCAATACACACAAAACCGATACAATAAAATGGAAATAAAATTAACTACCAGAATGAACTAATTATAGACAAGCAAGAGGAACTAAAACTACCAGTAGAAAAAGTTAAAACTACCAGGAGAAAGATACAACTACTAGGAGAACCATATTGTAGCACGAAAAACTAAGTGGTAAAAAAAATTAAAAAACCAATATTATAGAAAATTTTACAACAACAGTCCTCCCCTTGGACTCAAATCCTCCCCTCAATCATAGTATCTATGGATTGAGCATCCCAATGTTAACCACAAGATGATTAAACCTAGGTCCATCAAATGCCTTGGTTAACAAATCAGCCACATTATCATCAGTATGTATTTTAAGCACTTGAATAAGTTTCTTTTCATTAGCATCTCTTATGAAATGGTGCCTAATTTCTATGTGCTTAGTCCGTTGGTGAAAAACTGGGTTTTTAACTATGCAAATGGTACTTTGGTTATCAATAAAGATTTTGGTATTCATAAAGTTATACCCATAATCTAACAACTGATTTTGGATCCAGAGTACCTGACCACAACAGTTAGCAGCAACAACATACTCAGCTTCAGTGGAAGAGGTAGCCACAATTGTTTGCTTCTTGCATTGCCATGAGATCAACCTCCTACCCAGAAACTGACATCCACCAGTTGTGGATTTCCTATCCTTGTTTGCCCCAGCATAATCACTGTCACTATAAGCTTCAAGCACAAAAGGTGACTCTCTAGGGTACCATAAGCCCAACCTAGGTTGGCCTTTAAGATACTTGAAAATCTTCTTCACTGCTTCCAAATTTGAAGTAGTAGGAGTGACTTGAAACCTTGAACAAGCACTAACTGCAAACATTATATCAGGCCTTGAAGCTGTCAAGTACATTAGTGAACCTATCATGGACCTGTATGTCACACCCCCAAAATCGGACGGCAGCAGAATAGTAACATTGGGGTGCGACTTCAGGGCACAAAAACACAAGTCACAGAAAACGACCTCAAAAGAGACGTTTTATAAAATGTCACATTCAATTTAGTAAAAATGTCAGAGTTACACAGGTTCCATTTATAATGTATTAGAAAACATTGTCAAATCTTTTTTCAAATAGTACTCAAGTTATTAAGCCTTAAAAAAAAAATATCCGCGCGACTCGAATGCTCCCAATGCTCAACTAGCAAAATAGTAACCTGAAAATACATGCTAAAATGTCAACAATAATGTTGGTGAATTCATAGGTTTAAGTAAAAAGCAGTATTGAAATAATTTAAGAAATATTTCAGAAGAAAATTAGCGTTACAACATTTAAAAGTGTTATTTCCGAAATCCAAGTAGTGATTTAATAAATCTAGTAATGTTCAGTAGTGGACCACAAGATCGAAGTAATGGTGGACTAAGTACGTATTCCGAAGTCCAAAACAAGTAATAGCAGACTATATTACGAAATTCGCAGTAGTCCAAAATAGGTAAGGGTAGACAAGATAAACACATTCATCATGTCAATCACTTGTATTATTCACTAAGCCCTCAGGACACCCGAAACCTTAACGTACTTCAAACAAGAGATTGGAATGCCCATATAAATAGGATGTTCTGCCAAACATCCTAGAAAGTAATACTCAAAAGTTCAATGTACCATAAGTCCACTTGGACCCCAAAGAAAGGTGGGGATTGTCAATCCCGATAGATCTATCCACAACACTCGCGCTCACTACACTAGCAACTAACGGTTCATGATAAACAGGGGACTTAAGTGGCAGAGAAGGTACTTAGGCAATACTATCAGGCATTAATAACAGGCATAACATTCAGTTTGAAACAACACTTGTTCCGAAGAAAAAAACGATCATAGCAAATCAAACTTATAAGTTCATTAGAAAACACCATGGTATTAAAAATCATGTGGTAGGCAAGAAAAACTTTTGTAAAAATAGTCATTTAACGCTTAAGTAGTAGAAATCCAATTTGGTAAAATGAGCATGTATCTGCACCCCTGAAAACAGATAAATGAAAACCATATAAAAGAGAAAAGGTGGGGCTATGAACTCACAAATATGAAAAGGTTAATTGTACTGTAGTAAAATATATGATTTTGTAAAAGAGCATGAATTCCCCTCGCGGGTTTATAAAAGATGGAAATGCGAGACTATGAAGCACGACCTTGATCCAACTATTCACGATTGAATAAGCCAAATAAATCACAAACGAAGGCAGTAACGATTTGAATCACGACCTATAATTACGTCGCACGATAAGCAATACTGTACAAAATAGAGCAAACGATGCGTACAGCATTAAGACGAAAACATATATATATTATATATTGCATACAAACTTATAAGTTGAATGAAAGTCCCACTTGCTCGTTCTAAACCTTAACCACATATCTAGTTTAATATATATACTATTTTCCTTCCAACATATACTATTTCATTTTTTAGAATCGACCAACGCCTCAAAAGTAATTACATACGATAATATATATTATTCGATATTATTTTGTATAAATCGAAATCACCTTCATAGTTCGTTAACGTTTACTAATGTCCTTGTTGACTTTTACGTTGGCTTTTTAATAAAATACATTTATTTTCTAAGTCTGACCCGACCAAAACGACCCACTAAATCACCTTTTCACGACTCGGGTTCTAAAGCAAATTTATGCGAAACGATATTCCGGACAACTTTTTAGTTTTAGCCGAGACCTGAAACTCGACAGAAAATGACCAAAATGCCCTTACGAGAATCTGCTGAAACTATATATAAAAATACAGAAGTTTGACTTTCGATTTTGACCCGTTATATTACATTTTCACGACTTTGACCAAAAAGAGATTTTATGCAAAACGTCATTCCGAACAACTTTCGTGTTTCGCCGGAAGGCCGAAACGGACTCGAAAATGATCAAAACGCTAAACTAATAAATCTGTCAGCTTTTAATATTTATTAAAAATGACTTATTTTCTACTAAAGTGTATATATCGATCTAGCTCCAGTTTCTTCGTTATTGGGAGTTAGAAGTCCCATTTTATATCAAAACGTCCGTCTAGAAAAGCTTTATTATATTTCATAAACGAAAATTAAACTTTTCAAAATCTTGAACCCCGAAACATAGGTACTGTTTTCTGGTCAAAACGACCCGATACAAAATGCGTTAAAACTAGTTTTCGACCCAAAAACTCATCAAAAATGCATCCAATATACCTTATAATTTCATTCTAATCCTACTTTAATATCAATATCACAATATCTAACGCCGCAAGTTCCAATCGATTTCCATCCACATATACTAAAAAAATATCGATAATGAAACGAAACAATCGAAATAATAAATAGAAGGAAGGCTCACAAAGCTAATACAAGCAAAGTTTAAAAATAAATGACCCTCTCTCCCTTTTGTTCCTACCAGCGGCTTACACAACCCGAACCAAACCAAAACCAAATTATCGCAATATATAACTAACACCTTAAATACTGTAAGGTTTGCTAAAAGAAAAAAAATATTTATAAATTGTGTATTAGGTGTTTTAAGGTGGACTTGGGTGGGAGAGCACATGAAGGAATATGTGTTATGGTTGCTATGATAGTAAATGACAAAGATAATTTGTATGCACTCATATATATATTTAAGTATTGGTCACACACTATTTGAGATCCTAAAACAATGGGGCATGTTTTATGGAGAAAAAAGAGCCAAGATGAGTTTCTTTAATATTTAGCAAAATATCTAAGCAATGCATGAAGTATAGATGAGTTTAAGTGGTCCCCGTGTATGCTTAAACGTATTTTATCGCGAAACGTAAATACTTTACGTAACCAATAAAAATAAAATACAAAAAAGTTAATTATTATTTTCGAAATGAAAATAAATAATGTTTTTTTTTCGTTCGTATGATGTTATTGTATAAGTAGGTCAATCGTCTTGTAAAATAATATTTATAAATTTAAAACTCATATAAATATCATATGAATGATTCTAAAATGTTTCGCAAAATTATTTTATAAAAACTGAACCAACACCTATTTCACGTCAGAAAATAGTGGATAAAATCATATTCTCTTGTTTTATCGTAATAAATTTTTTTTATCTACCGACTTAATTATATAATAAAATTAAAAGTAAATGCGTACGAAACTAAAATAAAATAAATGGTGAAATAATGACGAAATAAATGGCGTCATAAAATGACCTGAAAATACGGAAATGTTACAGTCTCCTCCGGTTAGAAGAGCCTTGTCCTCAAGGCTCAAGTTGCGGCACCATATAGGAAGGTACTGTTCGGAGAAAAAGAAGGTGGAGAATATTCCTTCCGGAATAATGTTTATGAAGAGGTGAAGATAATTAATAATTATTATTATTATTATTTTTATTTTTTTAATATATGAACAGTGCCTCAACGTCGTGAACATTAACCCTCAACGTTTACTTTCCCCCTTTTTATACAAAATTTTTTCCTCCAGTTCTCCAAACAACACTTAAGATCATTGCACTAACATTTTGCTCTTATCCACTCCTCAAAAATGTTGTCACATCATCACGATCTTGGCGATGGCACCGGAAAGCACTCGGCATTTATCTTGCCAACCTTACCAAACGAAAGAAGGATTTCAGTAAATGGCCTTTATTCTAGCCAATCTCGTGCCCTCATCGTTTCTAGCAATCGCGAAAACTCTTTTGGAAGGAATCGATATTATGGGAGGGTTGTAATAAAACTTGTATTTCCTTATAATGTTCTTATGTAAATCTTATTTAATAAGAAATAGAATGGATGTTATTGGCAATGTATAAATCTTTATTGTTATTTTTATTTAGCCTTTCGATAATTTGTTACCACGCTAGGTAACTCGTTTTGCAATTTCCCTAAGCAAAATTGATTTAACTTAGGTAGTTTTCAAGATTTGTGATGTTGGTTTAATATTTATTGTTGCGACCAAGGCTCGGCTCCTAGTGGGCTTATTTGTTCCCTTCAGCTTAACGTGTCAGTTGTAACATTTTTTTTTGATGTCGACTTTATATAGTAAGGTGGAGTGAAGGTCTGCTTAGTTGCTACGGTTACTGGTTCGATTTCCAGAAGTAAACGCGTTTTATGAATACTCACACAAAACTTGATGCAAATAGAAAATTGTTTCTTGACAAATGCGATGCTCATTTTTGTCATAACAGTGTGATGTATGAAATGTATCAAATAGTTTTATGATGAAATGAAATAGTCAATAAAGTAAACGTGAAGTAGCTCATAGGGTGACAACAAAAATGGTTTATAGGTTGACATCAAGTGTTTCTAAAGGGATATGTCATAACAGGTATAAAGAATATCTGAACGAACGCAGAAGCAGTCAAAGAAAATGAACGTAAAGAATTATTCAATCAACAAAATGAAACGACAAAATCGTTTCTAAAGTAGGTGCTCCAATGACACGTATGAGGTGAAAAATAAAATGACGAACTCCCATTAACCGGAAGGCTTCAAAACGATGGATTACAAAACAACATATGTGATTCAAAAGCATAAGAAGAGTGTTCCAACTCGGAGTCGAATGGTAAAATAACTAGTAGAATTTACAAAATATGCCGAATTTTCGATATCATCAAAAGGGAATAAAGTAAAGTCGCGTAAATGTGTTGGAGTATCGAAGAGATCAAGAAGAAATTATCCCATATGTATAGTATCCATATATAATACCAGCATTGACGCTCAAGGGAGTAAAATGAGAAATCAGGAAGTACACGAAAATTAGAATGATCAATATTCATATAACAGACCGATATAAGGAAATAGTAAGACTCATATGCTTAGAAGTTAAGAGAACGAAATCAAGTCCTATAATAAATACACATTAATCAATGTAATAGTATAGGGATCAAAAGAGAGCATATAAGTTACCTGGAGCAAGCGCGCGCGAATCGGATAAAAACAAGGATTAGACCTCTAAATTTTGAAAAACATGGTCATAGTCTAGGTTTTGAAAACGACCTAGTTCTCTATGACTTCAGCTCTGATACCAATCTGCCACACCCCCAAAATCAGACGGCAGCGGAATAGTAACATTGGGGTGCGACTTCAAGGCACAAGGGACAAGTCACAGAAAACGACCTCAAAAGAGAGTTTTTATAAAATGTCACATTCACTTTGGTAAAAAATTCAGTAGTTACACATGTTCCATTATAATGTATTAGAAAACAATTGTCAAAACGTTATCAAATAGTACTCAAGATTATTAGCTTTCACAAAAATTATATATCCGGCGTGACACGAATGCTCCCAATGCTCCACTAGCCCAATATTAACATGAAATACATGCTAAAACGTCAACAATAATGATGTGTGAATTCAAAAGTTTAAGTAAAAAGCAGTATAGAAATAAATTTAAGAACTATTTCAGAAGATAAGTAGTAATACAACAATTAAAAGTGGTTAATTCCGAAATCCAAGTAGCTGATTTAATAAATCTATAATGTTCAGTATAGTGACCACAAGATCGAAGTAATGGTGGGACTAAAGTACGTATTCCGAAGTCCAAAACAAATAATAGCAGACTATGTACGTATTCCATAGTCCAAAATAGGTAAGGTAGACAAGAGAAACACATTCATCATGTCTAACACTTTGTATTATTGCACTAAGCTCATGACACCGAAACCTTAACGTACTTCAATCAAGAGATTGGAATGCCCCATAAAAGTAGGATGTTCTGCCAAACATCCTAGAAAGTAAATACCCTCAGAATGTTCAATGCACCAATAATCAGCTTGTGACCCCAAAGAAAGGTGGGGATTGTCAGTCCCGATAGATCTATCCACAACACTCGCGCTCACTACACTAGCAACTGACGGTTCATGATAAACAGGGGACTTAAGTGGCAGAGAAGGTACTTAGGCAATAATATCAGGCATTAATATCAGGCATAGCATACAGTTTGAAACAACACTTGTGTCCGAAGGTAAAAAAAAACATGCATAGCAAATCAAACTTAGTAAGTTCATAAGAAATCAACCATGTATTAAAAATCATGTGGTAGGCAAGTAAAAGCTTTAGTAAAAATAGTCATTTAACGCTTAAGTAGTAGAAATCAATTTGGTAAAATGAGCATGTATTCTCACCCCGAAAACAGTTTATGAAAACCATTAAAAGAGAAAAGGTGGGGCTATGAACTCACAAAGTATTGAAAGGTAATTGTACTGTAGTAAAATATATGAGTTTGTAAAAGAGCATGTATTCCCCTCGCGGGTTTATAAAACAATTGAAATGGCGGACTATGAATACTTGATCACCGATCCACGATTTGAATAAGCCAAATAATCACAAACGAAGCAGTAACGATCTTGATCACGACTATAATTACTCGCACGATTACAATACGATACATAAATATTAGCAACGAGCGTACATCTTTATGACTAAAACATATATATATATATTATATATGATGCAAACAAACTTATATGTGATGAGATTCCCACTTGCGCGTCTAAACCTAAACACCTTAGTATATTTTTATATATACTATTTTTCCATCCAATACATATACTATTTCCCAAAATTTTTTTTTTAAGAATCGACCAACGGCCTCATAAAAGTAATTACTTTACGATAATAATTAAACGAATATTATTTTATAAACGAAATCACCTTCAAGTTCGTTAACTTTACTAATGACCCTGTGGACTTTTTACGTTGGGCTTTTTAATAAAATACATTATATTCTCTAAGTACTGACCCTACCAAAACGACCCACTAAATCACCTTTTTCACGACTCGGGGTTCTAAAGCAAAGTTTATGGCGAAACGATATTCCGGACAACTTTATAGTTTTAGCGAGACCTGAAACTCGATCATAAAATGACCAAAAATGCCCTTAACAGAATCTGCTAAAACTGTATATAAAAATACAGAAGTTTTGACTTCGATTTTGACCCGTTTATAATATCATTTTCACGACTTTGACCAAAAAGAGATTTTATGCATAACGTCATTCCGAACAACTTTCGTGTTTCGCCGGAAGGCCGAAACGGACTCGAAAATGATCAAAACGCTAAACTAATAAATCTGTCAGCTTTTAATATTTATTAAAAATGACTTATTTTCTACTAAATGTATATATCTATCTAGCTCCAGTTCCTTCGTTTATTGGGATTTAGAAGTCCCATTTTATTAGTCAAAACGTCCCGTACTAGAAAAGAGCTTTAAGTATATTTTTCATAAACGAAAATTAAACTTTTTCAAAATCTTGAACCCCGAAATATAGGTACTGGTTTTCTGTCAAAAACGACCCGAAACAAAATGCGTTAAAACTATTTTCGACCCTAAAAACTCATACAAAAATGCATCCCAATCGTACCTTATAATTTCATTCTAAACTACTTTAATATCAAAATCACAATAGACTAAACGCCGCAATTTCCAATCGATTTACATCAACATATATAAAAAATATCGAACAATGAACAAGCATCGAAATAATAAATAGAAAAAGGCTCACAAAGCTATACGAGCAAAGTTGTAAAAATAAAATGTCACCTTCTCGTCCTTTATTTGGTTCCTAGCCGCAGGCTTTACCACAACCCAACCAAACCAAAACCCAAATTTCAATATATAACTAACACCTTAAATAACTGTATGGTTGCTAAAAGAAAAAAAATATTAAAATTATTTTTTTGGTGTTTAAGGTTGGACAGTGGGGTGGAGAGCACATGAAAGAAATTTGTGTAAGTTTCTAGTGAAAGTAAATGAGAAGAATTTGTATGCACTCCATATATATATATATATTAAGTATTGGTCAACTACACTATTTGAGATCCTAAAACAATGGGGCATGTTTTATGGAGAAAAATAAGCCAAGCTGAATTCTTTATATATTTACAAAATATCTAAGAATGCATGAAGTTATAGAAGAAGTTTAAGTGTCCCCGGATGCATAAACGTATTTATCGTTGAAACGTAAATACCTTTACGTAACCAATAAAAATAAATTACAAAAGTTAATTATTATTTTTGAAATGAAAATAAATAATGTTTTTTTTTCGTTCGTATGATGTTACCGTATAAGTAGGTCAATCGTCTTGTAAAATAATATTTATAAATTTAAAACTCATATAAATATCATATGAATGATTCTAAAATGTTTCGCAAATTTTTTTATAAAAACTGAACCAACACTATTCACGTCAGAAAATAGTATATAAAAATCATATTTCTTTTGTTTTATTCGTTAAATAAATTTTTTTTATCTTACGCGACTTAATTATATAATAAGAATTAAAAGTAAATGCGTACGAAACTAAAATAAAATAAATGGTGAAAAAATGACGAAATAAATGGCGTCATAAAATGACCTGAAAATACGGAAATGTTACACTGTACAAATGTACATTCACAGGACTATCAGGTTCATTTTTGGACTTAGGCTTTGGAGCTTCATAGGGTGTAGTAGCAGTCCTGACACACTCCAAATCAAACTTCTTCAAGATCTCTTGCACATACTTGTCTTGATTGATAAAAATTACATCAGGTCTTTGCTGAACTTGTAATATCAGGAAGAAAGTAAGGTTTCTCCCAAGCTACTCATTTCAAATATCTCCTTCATCAAGGCACTCAAATCATCACACCATGCCTTCGTTGTAGAACTAAACATGGATGTCATCCACATAAACTTGTAGCATGATGAAATCACTTTGTGCTTCTATAAGAAAAGTAGTATTGTCAATGGTGCCCTTCTGGTAGCCCATGTTTTCAGCAAAAAGGTAGAAAGGGTTGCATACCAAGCTCTTGGTGCTTGATGAAGTCCATATAGAGCTTTGACTACCTTGTAGACCTTTCTAGGGATGTTGGGATCCACAAATCCCTTAGGTTGAGTGACATATACTCCTTTATCAATTCTACCATAAAGAAACGCACTCTTAACATCCATCTGATAAACCATAAATCCGAGGTAAGAGGCAAATGCTAAAAATAATCTGATTACCTCTATTCTTGCAACTGGAGCAAAGACTTCATCATAATCATTGCCCTCCTCCTGTCTATGTCCTTGTGCTACAAGTTTAGCCTTGTTCCTTACAACAATCCCCCTGGCATCTCTCTTGTTTTTGAGTATCCACTTAGTCCCAATAGCATATTTACCTTCAGGCAAATCAACAAGAACCCATACATTTTGAAACTTGAACTGTTGCATTTCTTCCTGCATAGCATCAACCCAGCTTGGATCTTCAAGGGCCTGAGCTACACTTCTTGGTTCAACTTGAGAAAGAAAACAAGCAAACATACAATGTTGAAAGTCTGTATGATTGTCTCTCTGCTGGTCATGAATATAACTGATAAAAGCAGATTCACCAGTAGTAGTTTTATTGACCTTGCTTCTCGTTTGCACAGCTGAAGTATGATCCCCAAGAATCAGAGATTGAGGATGAATTGTATTGATTCGCTTAGTTGCCACAGGACTGACTTCCACAGTTGATGCTAAATTGTTTAGATCAGCACCAAGCTCATCATCATAGGATGAAGAAGAGAAAATACCAGGTGAGGGTTCATTATTTCCAAGGTCTGATGGACTGGGGAATCTTGTTGTAGGCTCATCATCTAAGAATGAGTCAGTTGGACTACCAGAAGGAACTGGAACACCACCAGTAGGAACTGAAACATCACTAGGAGAAACCATTGTATTACCAGTAGGAACTGGTATGCCACCAGGAGGAACTGTTTTTGCACTTGCTCTCTTCTGAAGTTCCTCAGCATCGTTTGCAAACCCCAATCCAAGTCTCTCAGCATCATAGGTGGCTCTTTGTTCCTGATCTTTTAGCCTTGCAAGCTCCTGTTGAAAAATGTCTTCAGCAGTATCAAATAGTACACCATTACTGTGAGCATCAGAGGTATCTTTAGACTCAGCTCCTGGAATGTTGTTGGAAGGATAAGAGGGGACTAGAATAACTTGTTCATCACTGTCAGAATCTGAATCATCATCCTGGAAACCTGCAGGGTTAGAAGAAACATCTTGTGTACCTGCAGACTGATTAGCTTTATCACGATTATAGCCTAAGGAATCAGTTAAATAGTCAAGATCAAAAGACCACTCATGACCAATTCCTTTAGCCTTTTCCTCTAGAAACCTTAGATTCATTGTTTCTTCAACCCTCTTCTTAGCCATGTTATATACCCTATAAGCTTTATTACTTGCAGAGTATCCAACAAGATACCCTTCATCAACCTTCCCATCAAATTTACCCAGATGATCACTGGTATTCAAAATGGTCACATGACACCCAAAGGGTTTAAAATGACTGATGGAAGGAGTCTTCCCAGTCAACAAAGCATAAGGTGTCTTGTTGTGAGGGTTTGTTATCAAGACTCTATTTAGGACATAACAAGCAGTACTTACTGCTTCAGTCCAAAACATAGTAGGTAACATAGAGTCAGCTAACATAGTTCTAGCTGCCTCTATGAGGGTTCTATTTTTCCTCTCAGCAATCCCATTTTGTTGTGGGGTTCTGATATTACTATAATCCCTCTTTATCCCTTTAGACCCATAGAGTTCAATAATATGAGCATTTTTGAACTCCATTCCATTATCACATCTTATAGCTTTTACCTTTTTGTTTAACTAGTTTTCAACAAGATTAATAAAGTCCTTAAGGATAGGATAGGTCTCATCCTTATGTTCTAAAAAGAAAACCCAACAAAACTTGCTATATCCTTATGTTCTAAAAAGAAAACCCAACAAAACTTGCTATAGTCATCAGTGATCACAAGGTAGTAATATTTGTGGTCAATGCTTCTAATTAATGTTGGACCAAAGAGGTCCATATGAAGCAATTGCAAAGGCTCAAAAATGGAGCTCACATCAGTGATAGCCTTATAGGAGGCTTTGTGTTGCTTGCCTTTGTAGCAAGCAATACAGGTATGGTCATTCTTGAAAAGTTTAGGGGGTAGTCCTCTAACTAAGTCACCCTTTACCAACCTGTTTATGTTTTTATAGTTCACATGACCCATCCTCCTATACCATTTCACAGATTCATCAACTGAGGCTTTTGCCACCAAACAAGCCAAATTTCCCTTGGGACTGAGATTATTCAAGTTAATAGTAGGACCATACTGTCATCTGGAAGCTTAAAGTCCTTGGATAGCACAAGACAATCAGTGTCAGTGAATAGAACTCTATTCTTCTTGTCACAAATCTGAGAGATGGAGAACAAGTTAAAATGTTGCAGTTCCTTCACATAGTAGACATTTTCAAAGTCCAGTGTGGGAGTTCTGATTGGATAGGTGTTCCAGCAAAGGACTCAATCCCAGCCTCACTCTCAGATGTGGATATACTAGAAGTAGAAGCACAGGAGGTAGAATCATTTGACTTGGGCTCTGAAGTTTTGATACTTGAATCACTGGAGGCAAAGTCATTTGAGTTGACCTTTGAAGACTTGTCACTGTTATCACAAGAGACAAAGTCATTAGACACAAAATTAGAGTCACCAAAGGTTGAGGACTGATAAATGCTAAATTGTATATTAAATTACCCGGGATTTTGCCAAATAAAAGCCAAAATAATGCCAAAAGAATAGAAAAATGTGTGCTTTTGTGTTTATTGTGCAGGAAAGGATAAAAAGGACAAAAAGAAGCAAAAACAGTCAAAAACCGACAAGAAACGAAAGAGACAAGAACAAGAGTGAAGAAACAGCCAGAAATCAAAAGCCGGATCAGCCCGACACAGCAATAAAGGAAGTCAAAGGTCAACACAATAAAGTCAAAGGCCATTAGTGACAAGCTTTCAAAGTTTCAAGGGTTTATTGGAAGTTTTAAAGTCAAAGGGACCAAAGTTGCAAAAGAAAAGATGTTTATTAA
>BQNB010032917.1:1728-52782 GCA_026074375.1 Tanacetum coccineum
CTTAGCCTAATAAATTGATCTTTGCATATTTAAAATCAATTATGGGAACTTGTAAAATCTTGACTTTTTTCAAGCTAGACTTGCCTTTTATAGCTCCTTGTATAAAAGATTAGCAAATTTCAATCTATTTACGTTAAGGAGAAAGCTAAGATAAAAAACCGGTCGGGTAAAAATTAACTTTTGTTCTCACCAACGGAATGCCTACATTCGTGTCAAAGCACTTATTTTTTTTTTCAACTTATTTTTATTTTTCATCATTTTTTTCATTTTTTTAATAATTAAAATTTTAAATTTTTTGCGGGAAAACGGGATACGTGAGAACAACGAGCAAAAGTAGGTAAGATCATATCGAAGATATACTACCCCATACTAAAACTAAACATTGTCCTCAATGTTTCCTAGTCTAAGGCTCAAAACCCCACATTAGAACCCAAAAAGTCAAATGCATAATCCGAGCATGGAGAAAGTATCACAAAAATCTTAAGTTGTTTATTAAGTATGCTAAAAGATAGATGTTAGTTGATAATAACCTAGGATATCGGATTTCCCCAAACTAATGGCAAGCAAAGGCTAGGAAGCTCGAGTGAACCGGGACAATACACCGAACACAAGAGTCTTTAATTTTTTTTGGGTCAATCATACAAACAATCACAAGCACAAACAACAAGAATCGGAAGAGTACAAGCCTCCTCACATCACATTAGAAATAAGAAAGAAGAAAGATGAATAAGCATGGGGTGCCTCCCACGAAGCGCTTTGTTTTTGGTAACCGAGTCACATAGCTTGACTTGATCCCCGCATTAAGTTGTCCTTGGGGAAAGTTTGGAGATTCAGGACAACCTTGGTTGGTATGTCCCCTCCAAAGTAGTGTTTGACACGATGACCATTCACCTTAAAGTTAGGACCATCGGCTTGAGATAACTCAATGGTCCCATAGGGAAAAACTTGGGCCATAGTGAACGGTCCAGTCCAGCGGGATTTTAGTTTTCCCGAGAACAATTTCAATCGAGAATTAAAAAGAAGGACACGATCTCCAACGTGAAGCTCACGGTTTTTGATCTTAGCATCGTGAATCTTTTTTGTCTTCTCTTTATAGATCAAAGAGCTCTCGTAGGCCCAATCCCGTAGTTTATTTAATTCGTTAAGTTGAACTTTACGGTGATCGCCCATGATTTTTAGGTCAAAGTTGGTCTAGTTCAAGGTCCAGTAGGCTTTATACTTAAGCTCGATGGGCAAATGACAAGCTTTACCGTATACCAGCTTATAAGGCGTACAACCGATCGGGGTTTTGTAAGCGGTACGAAAAGCCCAGAAGGCATCATCAAGTTTATCGCCCCATGTTGCTTGATGCTCGCCTACCGTCTTTTTTAATATCCTTTTTAAACCTCTATTGGAAACCTCAACCTGGCCACTTGTTTCCGGGTGATACGAGGTCGAAAGCCTATGTGTAACACCATATTTTTGAAGAACTTTAGAAAATTAGTCGTTACAAAAATGTGTCCCTTGATCACTAATGATGGCCCGTGGGGTTCCAAATCTAGAAAATAATAGTTTTAAGAACTTAACCACTACTCGGGCGTCGTTGGTAGGGAGCGCTTTCGCTTCAACCCATTTCGAAACATAGTCGACAGTCATGAGAATAAATCAGCTCCCTCTTGAAGACGGGAACGGCCCCATGAAGTCGATGCCCTAGAGGTCAAAAATCTCACAAACCTGAATAGGATTTTGGGCCATTTCATCCCGTTGTGAGATCTTTCCCTGACACTGACACGAGTCACAATGCGTGACAAGGTCCTAGGCATAGCGATAGATGGTGGGCCAGAAAAACAGGAGTTAAAAACTTTTTTCGCGATGTAGTTCGGGTCATGGTGTCCCCCGGTGGGTCTATTATGGCAAGCTTAGAGAATGTCCATAGCTTCCTGCCCGTCTACACACCGACGAATAATCTGATCAGCACAAATCCAAAAGAGATAGGGGTCATCCCAGAAATAGTGTCAAATATCCTTAAAGAATTTCTTTTTCTGCTGGGATGACATCCCTTTAACAAGCACATTCCCCACTAAGTAGTTTGCTATGTCGGCAAACCACGGGGGTTTATTGTCGGGATTAAGAGATATCATACTAAGTGATTCATGAGAAAAATTGTCATTTATTTCCATTCCAACACGATCTCCTTGATATGAGTTTTCTAATCTACTTAAATGATCGGCCGCGAGATTCTCTGCTCCCTTTTTATTACGAATTTCAATACTAAATTCCTGGAGCAGAAGAACCCACCGGATCAACCTCAGCTTGGCATGTTGCTTATTAAAAAGGTATTTTAATGCCGAATGATCCGTATATACTATGGTCTTGGACAAGACTAAGTAAGACCGAAACTTCTCGAATGCGTACACCACGACTAAAAGCTCTTTTTCGGTAACGGTGTAATTAGTTTGAGCATCCGAGAGGGTCTTACTAGCATAGTGTATAGGCCTAAAATATTTGTCTTTCCTTTGTCCTAAAACTGCTCCAACAGCATAATCACTAGCGTCGCACATAAGCTCAAACGGCAAGTCCCAGTCTGGGGACACAAGGATAGGAGCTTCGGTTAACCTCTTTTTAAGGATCTTAAAAGAAGCAAGACACTCGTCTGAAAAGATGAAAGGAGTGTCCTTTTCCAAGAGATGAGTCATAGGCCTAGCTATTTTGGAAAAGTCTTGTATAAATCGTCTATAGAAACCGGCATGACCCAAGAAGTTCCTAATCCCTTTAACCGTGGTCGAAGGTGGTAATTTTGTAATCACGTCTACTTTTGCTCTATCAACTTCAAGTCCATTTTTAGAGATTTTATGGCCGAGGACTATGCCCTCTTTGACCATGAAGTAGCACTTCTCCCAATTTAGAACTAAATTGGTGTCTTCACACCGTTGTAGCGTAGTATCTAAATGGGAGAGGCATGATGAAAATGAATCCCCAAAAACCGAAAAGTCATCCATGAAAACTTCCATAGTTTTTTCATTCATATCGTGGAAAATCACCATCATACACCGTTGGAATGCCCCAGGAGCATTGCAAAGGCCAAAAGGCATTCGTCGATAAGCAAATGTTCCATACGGACAGGTGAACGTAGTTTTTTCCTGGTCTTGGGGATCAATTGGGATTTGAAAATAGCCAGAAAATCTGTCTAAGAAACAATAAAATTCATTTCCTGCTAGTCGCTCTAACATTTGATCCATAAAAGGTAGAGGAAAATGGTCTTTACGGGTAGCGTCGTTCAACTTTCGATAGTCAATACAAATGCGCCATCCCGTGACCAATCGTGTAGGAATAAGCTCATTATTTTCATTGGTAACAACCGTCATACCCCCCTTTTTGGGTACGACGTGAATCGGGCTCACCCAAGGACTGTCCGAAATCGGGTAAATTAATCCATCATCGAGAAGCTTAATGACTTCAGCTTTGATTACTTTATGGATTTTAGGATTAACCCATCTTTGTTGCTGAACAGATGGTTTAAAATCATCTTCCATTAATATCTTATGAGTGCAAAAATTCAGATTAATGCCTCGAATATCAGATATTTTCCAAGCTATCGCCCGTTTGTGTGATTTTAAAACCTTTAGAAGCTGCTCTTTTTCTTCATTCTTCAAGTCTTTAGCGATTATGACGGGTAACCTAGAAGTTCCCTCCAAAAACGCGTACTCGAGGTAGGAAGGCAAGTCCTTGAGCACAAGATCCGGAGAATCTTCGATTAAAGATTTAATATTTTCGGCATCATTAATCAAACATACAGGGTGAGCAGTAGGAGGGAGATCGGGTGTAGGATCGTCATTAAGTAAACTTTCTAGAAAAAGAATATCTCCCTCCGAGTCGTAGGTGCCATCATTAATACCTGGTGGTATTGAATCATTGAGAGAAAGAAATGCGTTGGTCTCCTCAAAAAGAAAATCACTATCTCCAAAGGGAGTAAGAGACGGGGAAAGTGACTCGACCATAGGGTCCGGATAAAAAGTGGGATTGCCACTCGTCGCATTAATTGACTTTTGAAAATTAAGCACCTCATAAACATGATCGTCGCATGTAGTATCGAGAATGTCAACCTTATGGATTGAATTATCACTATGCTTTTGAGGGTGTTTTGAGGCACTTTTAACGTTAAAGATCAATTCCTCATCATCGACTCGCAAGGTTAATTTTTTGCCGTGTACGTCAACTAGAGCATGAGCTGTCCTTAGAAAAGGTATTCCTGATATAAGAGGAACTCGAGGATCAACCTCATAGTCAACCACCACAAAGTCGGCTGGGAATGTAAACTTGCCTACTTGAATGAAAACATCCTCGGCTATACCCTCGGGAACAACAATAGTTCGGGTAGCTATTTCGAGTGTCATTCAAGTAGTAGAAAGTTCTGGAAGTGATAGTGTTTTCCACACGGAAAGTGGCATCAAGTTAATTCTAGCTCCTAAATCTGCTAGGGCCATGCATGACTCGAGCCATAGAATTCACATGGAATGAGAAACCTGCCCGTGTCTCTGAGTTTTTCGGGTAACTTTTTTTGGATCACATCCGAGCAGTTCTCATCTCAAGAAGTTTCTCCTTATTCGTAAAGAGATCCTTAACCATTTTTGCAAATTTAGGCATGTGAGCAAGAGCCTTGGAAAATATGATATTGAAGTGAATTTTCTTAAACATTTGTAAAAAACTATGAATTTGAATATCATCTTTTCCTTGCAACTTTTCCTTGTTCAACCTTGATGGATATGGAATCGGGGGTTGATGCGGATTAGGCGCAAGAATCTTAGGAGAAGAACTAGAAGCAGGAGGAAGCTTAGTAGAATCGGGAGACGGCTGAACAACCGGATTGGTACTCTCGGTGAGTACCTGATCTGTTTTTGTCTCCGGTTCTCGGTCTACTTCCTTAGAAGGGGAAGGAGGAGGAACCGAGGGTCCAGCTAAAGTAGCACCAATACGAGTAGTGATAGCTTTCATCTCACCCTTTGGGTTAGGAATAGTATTACTCGGAAGAGTACCCAAAGTTGAGGCTTGGTTTTGGAAGAAACTACCTAGAATACTCCTCATATCATTATTCAAATTTTTCCTAAGATTCTCCTCTTGTTTACTAAAATTACCCCTTAATTCATTAATTTGACTTTGCATATTTCTCATTAATGACTCATTAGCTTTCACATAACTTGAAAACTCATTTGGAAAACCTTGTTGAACTTGATTATTATGAGCTTGAAAAGGTTGGTTTTGAAATTCTTGATTTTGGAAATTTGGAGCATGATTAATTGGAGCTTGAAATACTTGATTACCATGAAAATTATTTCTCCGATTAAAATTATTCCCTTGACCTTGATTTTGATTATACCTATTTTGAATATTTTGCATCGGAGCAAAACCGGGTGGTGCCATGTGGTTACTTACACGGTTTGGAGGGGCTACTTGATTGTAAGTACCCGTTGCCACACAAACATTTGATTGATTGCTATCGATATTATGACAATTGTAATAAGTATGAGGCCCACTACAAGTAACACAAGATTCCTCAACCTCTTTAACCGTAGCGGGAGTGACAACTTTCTTAGAAACAATCTCATCTAAGGTCGAAATTTAGTCCGCAAGCATATCAATTCTCTCATCCGTCTTACTAGAACTTTCCCTAGAAGTCGTATTCACCCTAGAAACATTCAGTTTGTTTCGTAAATAATGAACTTTCGACTTATTTTCAATTATGTTCAAAGCCTCTCTAGTAGTCTTACTCAAAATATTTCCACCCGCCGCGGCATTCAATGAGTCTTGATCATTCTTATTTAAACCATTATATAAAATATCTATTTGGGTTACCTCCGTAAATCCGTGGTGGGAACATGCTCTAAGCATTTCCTTAAATCGTTCCCATGCCTCTCTAAATGTCTTATCAAATTTTTGAGTAAATTGAGAGATTTCATTCTTGAGGTGGGTGGTCTTCGAGGGAGGGAAAAATTGATTCACGAATTTGTTTACGAGATCATCCCAAGTCAAGATAGAATTAGGAGGTTCTTTATCGTACCAAATCCTAGCAGCTCCCTCGAGTGAATATGGAAACATCATGAGTTTAATCACATCATTCGGTACACCCCTAAATCCTAAGGTCGAAGTATTCCTTTTGAAATTACAAATATGAGTATGGGGATTCTCCCTCTCAAAACCATGAAACGGGCTAGCTTGAACTAATTGTAGCAAATTCGTCTTAATCTCAAAATGATCCGCATTAATTTCTAGTATGATGGTAGCTTCTCCGTACCTTTCCGTGGGTGCTTGGAGTAGCTCTTCCATTGTTTAATTATCCGCCATTGGTGCAACTTCAACGATAGTACGAAGCTCAGGTTCGACTACGTTTGGAGCACGTCTTCTATTTTGACGTCTCGAAATGGTTACGGTTGAATTATTTGGAATATAGGAATTTCTAGTGCGCATGCACTACGTAAACAAACGAGGAGAGAAAATATATACACAAAAATATTTTTTTGTTTCACCGAATAATCAACAAACTTAGGGTAACTCCCTTAAGTGAAACTTGCAAACGGGGGACGTAGTGGAGCGAATCGCCTTAAAACGTTTGGCCCTTTGGGTCTTAGTTCAGTGGAACAACCCTCCTAATAGCTTATTTCACAAAAGAGGTGCGCCTTTTTCGTAAGTGACACAAGACGGTTACTTTTTTGAATCTTTGGATTGAGAACTTATTAATGGATATTCACAAATTCTCTAGTAAGAGAATTAAATTGCTTTGTGTATTTTAGTATTTAAGAGAGAACAATAAAATTCAAAAAATCCGGAAGAGCAAATATTTTTGTATTTTCTATTTATTTATCTTCTATATATATAGTAAAAAGAAAAAGAAAAATATTTTTTACTTTTTTTTATATATTTTTTTATGTTTTTCATTTTTTTCAAAAGACGTAACTTTCGAAAACAAAAGGTTCTCCAAATCACGATCGACAAATTCAATTGGAAAAGACGAAAGCTAAACTAAACATAATAAGCTAAATATTAATCTACACTATTTAATTGGAAAATGATAGAAAATGAAACCGAATTGAAGAGACACAAATTAACGATAACCACCCGGTTTAATAAGCTAAAGAAAATAGTTAAATTCTATCTAGCTTATTAAACCCGTAAGCTCCTCGCCTCATGAGTTGACCGGTACCAAATCAAAACATAAAACATTTAAACTGTTAAAATAAAACAATTTATAATACAATTACCAATTTGCCTTTAATCACATAGTACTACTAAATAAATCAAACGCCACTCCAAAATCAAATTGCCAAATGCGGACTAAACAAATTCAAAACGAACTAAACACACGCCCCAATAGCAGAATCCACAAAACAAGTCCCAAGACGTTATTCTGGCACATCCAAACTAGGCTTTCGATTAGGCCATCATTTACCAATTCGTTTAATTCCAACAGATTTTATTCATATCTAGTAAATCAAAAGATGTGTCATATTAAACTATTTCAACTAATAAGAAATCGAGATTTTAAACTAACTAGAGAAAACAAATCAAACAACGAATAAGCTAGCACAAATCTAATAAGCTATTGAGAACTAACAACCAATTAACAAATTAAGTAGCAATAAGCAAACCAAAAATCAAACGATGTCACGAAACTTAGATAAGCTCTTTAAAATCTAAATCGCAACCTTAACCCACCAAATAAGCTAGATCAATAGAATAAGCAATCTGTTATAAGCTCTAACCAAATTTAACAAGCTACTGATAAGCTTAAGGAAAAGCTTCCAGAAAACAACAAGCTTATAGAAACCAAAATAAGTTGAATCGAGCTTATTTTCTTAAGCTAATGTACCAAATGCTTATTTAGGAAAAGATATTGATTGAGTAGGCTTTTAAGGAGCTTATTCAGTTTCTTTCTCAATCTGAAATAAGCCGTTAGAATAAGCTCAGAGAATAAGTCACAGGATTTAGCTCACGCTTCGATAAGATTTTTAGAAAAAGAGGAAAAGAAAAGAAATAAGCACTTTAGGAGAACAAAAATAATCTTTCATAAAACTAGAATATGCAATTTTAGTATAGTGGTAAGTATTCCCGCCTGTCACGCGGGTGACCCGGGTTCGATCCCCGGCAGCGGCGCCAAAAATTGATTCGTAACAACCGTCATAAAAATTGATTGCTCAATTATCTATACGTATATAATATGTAAGTATAAGAAATTTACAAGAAATCCTTGAGGACAAAGATTAAAAGTAAATTCTACACAAAATATCGTACGTTAACCCGTAAGTGTTCACCGGGTCGTTTATACCCCAAGAATTATGAATTGAAACTCCGTTTTAATTTGGACAATAATTTGAATAGTGAAAAGATCTTTGATTTCGAAAACTAAATCCTACTAGTGGGCAAATAAAGGCACATATAAAAATATCTACGAAAACGTTAACGGGATTAAAAGAAACGCGACTAAAAAGCAAGTATATCAAATTTGGGACCTACGAAAGCAAATTTAATTCCTAAACCTAAAATATGATAAAAGAAAATTTTATAAAAAAGAAATTTATTTTTTTTTATTATTTTTTCTATTTTTTATGGTTTTTTTAAAATTTTTGAATAAAATAAATGTACAAAAATACTAAACTATGATTTAAAAATCTAGGAAAATTCCTAAAAATAGCTAAAGGCAGACTAATTGCAAGAAAATTGAACACACTGAAATTGCTTATCACAAAAAGCCTAGAAAAATCGAATAAGCACACGAAGTGCTTATTTCAAAAGAAAACCAAAAAGATGTTAAATTATATTTGAAAAGAAAGTGAGACGTAAAAGTCCCAAGGGCGCTAATGGTTAAGAGTGTGAGTGTTAAATGCATTTGGTATGGAAAAAGAGGTCACGGGTTCGAATCTATGGCCTTCCTTTTTGCTATTTTTTTTAATCTTATTTTTCAATTCTTTTTGCACACACTTGTAAAATAGCTTGAAATAAGCACTTCTTATATAAACAACTTTTTGTAAATCTTAAACAATAAGCCAGAAATTGAGCTTAAAAAAATCACAGTTAACACTTAAAAAGATTTTGAGCTTTTCTCTTTAACTAAAGAAGATTTAAAAAAAACTTGAATAAGCTAAAACTTGAACCAATAAGATACAACTACCCTACAACTAACCTATTAAGCAAGACTGAGCAATGATTAAGCTAAAACAACAAGCAATGAGTTGAGAAAACCAATTAAGCATTTTGATGTAAAACTATTTTGAAAACAGACAACCAGGCAACTTTGGGCTTATTATTAAGTGAGTAAATAGATCCTTATGGACTATTAGCTTATACCACCTTAAAACTTAACCTATAAGCTATCTAAATTAACTTTTGAAAAGTATTTTGAAATCCTTTTAAGCTATGAAAAAGTTTTTGGAAAAATGCTATTTGACTCGGTAAGAGCTGAGTTTTCTTTTTGCAAATTTTTATCAAAAGACAAAATGCTAATTTGCAGACTAAAAACAGATAACTAAATAGGCTAATTACTACAAAATAAGTCCTAACAGATCAAATTTAGCCTATAATCTACTTGTGTACATAATTTGAAAAGCTAATTCCTACTTTAACTACTTCAATTTTAAGCCTGAAAATAGCCTTAAGGCCGTTTATGCTAGCTGATGCAATTGACACTACGACAACCAAAACTTAAAACCAAATAATGCAGACCTATGGACTAACTTCTACACTAATTAGACATTTAAACAAGAGCAATTTGATGATCAAAAACAGCTAGAATCAAATTCAACTAAATAAGCTCTCATAAGCACTTCATTACTACTTAAGCTATCTTATACTCAGTTAAGCCTTCAAAAGCTTAATTGAGTTTAGATCTTTACTTAATTTCTCCCCTAAAATACCTCAGCTTATTTGATGATAAGCCAAACATGGATGGGCTTATGGACACTACCAGCTTATCTATGATAAGCTGGAGCTTGTAGATATAAGCTTACAAAAGCTTATTTGATCCTTGTTTGAGCTAGGGTCAATGTACTTCTCCTTTTTCTTTCTTTATTGCTTAATTTATGCATTTGCTTATTGTAACATCCGAGAATTTTCGGATTTTTAAGATAACGATTGTACCCCTTTGACTTTTAGGTCTGGCTTGACTTACAAGAACAACCATCTAAATCACGTTTTCACGTCTCGGACCCTAAAGCAAGTGTTAAAAAAACAATACGACAGTTAGTCCAAAAGGACTAACAAGGTAACAAGAAGGATTAACGGTGTAATTTGTTTTAGGACTTTTGGTGAAATGGATTAAACATTCAAGGATTATTTGGTAATTTCAAGGTTTGTCTTCTCATGAGTTGACCAAGTTTGACCATGGTTGACTTTTGTTGACCCAGCTTGATAACAACCCAGCTCTTGTGTACTCCTTCCGTCTCGTGTTCGTTTTTGTCTCATGGCTCAAGCATCAAATGAGGTACGTTCCGAATCCTCTTACTTTAGTGATGAAAACTCATCAATAGATGATTTAGTTTTAGATAATAAATATGACAAACTGTGCAAAATTAGTTTAAAGATAATCACTAAAACAAAAGATTAAAAGCCAATAAAAATAGTTTAGAACTTAGTATGTTAGTGCAAATATTATGATATTTAAACTAAACAAGTCATTTGGTTTTAATTGTGATAAACAAGTAACTTGTAATACAAAACATAAAATGTGCAAGTTACTCGTGACCACAACTCATCAAAGCATACATTCATCAACACCTCTCGACGTCTCAAGTCTACTCATGCTTCAACTAAAGGCATGAATATATTTGTTATGTTGCATTATGATCAACCTAATTAACAAACCAACCTTTGTAAGTTTACTTACACTTAATAAGTAATTAATCACATTAGAGAATAGGATAAAACTTAATTACTTAGTTAACTAACACAAGATCTTTCTTCTAGAAGAAATCTTCCATATAGGAAACAATCTTGGAAGATCAAAACATGTCTAGCCATATTAGATAATAAGACAAAATAATTAGAGAATAAAGACAAAACTAATTATTCTTGTGTAACCATTTTTAGAAACAAATCTTACAAGATCTTTTCTAATATAGCAAATCTTACCATTTTAATGTTAAGCTTGATTTCTCTTCTAGAATAATATCTAAACAAATTTTATAAGTACAAATAAAGATCTAAGTAAAAGATTTGAAAAGATTTTTAACAATTTTGAAATTGGACCGTACGACCCACGGATCCACCTAAAAGGCAGACGGATCCACAATCCCTGGATCCGTAGCACCTTGACGGCCAAGTTTTGGGTTTTCTATAAATACCACCCATTTGCTTAGATTTTGACCCAAGCTTTTCATAACCTTTCTTCCACATTTTAGATCATTAGAATCAAGTTTTTACAATGTAAAAACACAATTAATCATATCATCAAAACCCCTATAACCCTTGATCATAATGCTTCTAACTTTTATTTGTTGTAAGCATGATTCTACATGATCCTCCATTCAAGAAAGCTTAGAGATCTTGCCATCATCATCCACCACATACCTACATATATGAAGATCTATCACAACAAGCCAAGAGACTTATCATCTTCATCAACAACATCATGCTTAGTGATCTTGATGTTTTAGATTAGGCTTTTACATCTAATTGACAATTATGTCTTGGATCATCATTATATATATTTGTGTATCAATCATTATACAACAAACTAGATGTTAGGTGGTTTATGTGTTTAGGCCATAAAATACATGGTTTGTTATGTTGGGCCATAAAACATAACTGGTTTGGTTGTACCCGAAGAAGGACTCGGTATTTAGCTTAGTACCGGAAAAAGTGTAAGCAACGTTAGGTTGGTTCTACCTCGAATTAGGACTCGGTATTTAGCTTAGTATCGAATAAAGTGTAAGCAACATTGTGTGGTTTTCTCCGCCTTAAAGGAGCTTGTTGATTTAGTGAAGTAACTCTCGAGTTGGATACTCGAGGAGTGGAGTAGGGCGAAGAGGAGCTTCGTAGCCGAACCACTATAAATCATCGTGTCTGGTTCACACTTTCTTTTACTTATCGCTTTACATTTATATTTTCCTTTATTGCTTTATATTTATGTTTGCATTGCATCTATGTTTGTGTTGTATATTGTGTTGTGATGATATGCTTTGTTTGATATTATTTAGTATAGTTGTTGTAGTATAAACTAGATTGGTTATTTGATACAAAAGTCTTAAGTTTATAAAGGAAACGTATTTACCCCCTCCCCCTCTACGATTCCACACAGCATCTTGGAGTCTTGTCGGTGCAAATGAGGTTACATTTCCTTGAATGTTATCTGGGAGACCCCAGATATACCTCTCAACTCGGTCCTCTTCCTCAGGCACCATTTTAGGACAGGAGTTCCACTCAGATTAGCATCTAGGGGTTCAGTAGCCATTGGAGTACCAATGCTATCACATGAGGTCATACCATGCTTTTTAAGTATCTCTTGAGCATACTTAGCTTGGTTTATAAATATACCACATGGGGATTGGTGAATCTGAATTCCTAGAAAGAATTTCAACTCCCCCATCATAGACATTTCAAACTTGTTGTGCATTAGTTTTTCAAACTTTTTTGAAAGTTTTGGGTTCGTAGAACCAAAAATAATGTCATCGATGTATATTTGCACAAGTAATATGTCTTCCCCTTTTTAGTAATGAACAGAGTTGGATCAATGGAACATTTTAAAAATCTTTTAGATACCAGGAAGTTAGAGAGTTCATCGTACCACGCTCTTGGAGCTTGCTTGAGTCCATATAATGCCTTTTTGAGACGGTAGACTTTGTCAGGATGATGTGGATCTATAAATTCGTCTGGCTCATTGATGTACACTTGATGAGGTGTCATTTTATACACTATTTTAGGGTCATTTAACCCCCTAAATCATGCAAAGATGCCCAGATTACGTGCTTAATTGTTTGTTTTTAGGTTTTTAGCACTTGGATGGCTTTTGGAGGAAATACACGTGACTTGGGCTCATTTGGAGAAGAAACGAACAAGATTATGGACCTACACCAAATCTCTTGAAGATTTATGCATATAGTAGCTGGAGACGTATAAAGCGACACCGCCGTGATCTATATAGTGACGGCGTCAGGAATTTCGCGACGGCGTCAGGACGTGGCCGACTTAAAGAGGATCTAGAATCATCTACGTGGTAACGGCGTTAGGATTCCTAAGCGACGCCGTCGCATCGATATCTCTATAAATATAAATCCGTTTTTAGGTTTTAAGTGTGTAACTTTATATAAACCTAGGGAGACGAAACCTAGTCATTCTAGCAGCTTTATAGGTTATTTTTAAGGCCTCAAAACCCTATTGTACTACCTTGAATCCATGTTTTAATCAAGTAAGGTTAATCATCATTAATCATTCAATATGTCTATGTGTTGTTTGATTGATTTATCTTCTTGCTTTCTTTATAACATGCGAGGCTAAACCCTCCTTTGTATTTATCTATGATTGCATAAAACTTAGATTGTAGATCCTTTTGATGTTGCTTCTTGTTGATGAATGTGCGCGTTAGGCTTTAGAAAACCAGCTTTTGTCTGTATCGCTATTGATATGTCTAGGGAAATGCGAGTAGTGAAGAAAGGATACCATCGGTAACAGTCTTCATGCTACCTTACCCCTAATATGGTTGATCCCTCTTAAGTTATTTCACATGCATTTAATATACTCTTAGGGGCCTTGTAATAGTCTTCATACTGCCTTAATTGTGCGTTGCCTTAACGGAATATTAAATAGACGGTGAGTTTGTGTAGTCCGTTCATGACCTAGTAAATACTTACACAGATCATCACACGTGTGACAAGGCAATGGATCTAGGAGAAGCAATCTGAGGAGTAGTGCTGATTAGGTAAATACATTTGTTTATAATATAGTTATCCTTAGTGTCTAGTTATAATTAGTTTAGTTATTAGTTAAACAAGCCAACCTCTCAAACCATAGATTTACCTGCTTTCTTATAAATATAAAAACACAAAAAGAATCTTCTCTCAACCTCTAGAATTCTGTTAGACCGTGATCAGGCCTTCCCAACCTATTCCCCTAGAGAACAATAACAACCACCGAGTCTTGACTATACTACACTACAACGATTAGGTACACTGCCTAGGGGATTGTAAAACTTCCTGTGAAGTCTTCGCAACCCTCACATCAAGTTTTTGGCGCCACTACGTAGGGAATAGTTAGGTTTTGAGTGAGAATTTAACTTAGTTATACTCACTTGAATCCTTTCAAGTGAGAATTTAATTCTGTATATTAGCTTTCTTATAGTCTATCTTTTATTTGTGTTAATTGTTTTGTAATTCATTCTCGTCAACCACCATGGGAGACGCGAATCCTATCCGTACCCTTGGAGATTACTCCAAACCTAGCCACGGTGGCTACAGGAATACCATTGAGCTCCCCGTAGGGAACAATGTGGTACCTCTTCGATCCGACACCATCCGGTTAGTGCAAAACAGATGCTTATTCTACGGACTTCGGTCCGAGGATCTACACCAACACCTCAAGGATTTCTTAAAACTTGTAGACTCACTTGACCTTGACGGTGAAAACAAGGAAAGAACGCGCCTGTGTTTATTTCAATTTTCCCTTCGCGATCAAGCTTGCAACTGGATTGAACGTCTTCTAGCAGAATCCATCACCACATGAGAGGATCTTACTACTCGTTTCCTTGCTCAATTCTTTCCATCGGGAAGAACCGCAAAACTCCACAACGATATCCTCATGTTCCAACAACATCAAGGAGAATCTCTCTCAGAAATATGGACTCGTTTTAAGGACTTACTACAAAAAGTCCTTCATCATGGCATCGACCTTTAGCTCCAAGTCTAAATCTTTTATGACCATGTCAATCCCGTCACAAGACGAACCATTGACTAATCGGCCGGTGGCAAGCTTCGTGACAGAAACGCCAAAGAATCCCGGGCATTATTAGAGGACCTCGCCCTCTATGACAACGAAAGTTAGAACGACCCAAAGGATTTTGCTAATTCAGTCAAGGCAATCTCTTTGCCTCAAGACGCTTGATGGAAGCTCATCTTGCTCTGACGCAACCTACTCAAGTGAACAAAATCACTACCTCATGTGAGATCTGCAATGGTCCCCACGACACTCAGTATTGCATGGAAGATCCCGAACAAGCCTTTGTTGAATATGCATCCTCGCGTACCAACGAAGCGGGAGGTAAGTGGTACACTTTTAAGCCCGAGCAAAACAATTTTGGTGACACCTACAATCCGTCACGGAAAAGTCACCCAAACCTTAAGTGGAGACAACCTCAAAATTTCCAAAATAATTTTTCAAACCCACCTAACCGGTTCTAACCTAACGGTTCGATCCCGAATCATCCCTTGAACAACAATCCCCAAAGCTTTAACAATCAATCAAATCTAGAAGGATTGGTATCCAACTTCATGGCATCTCAAGACGCTATATTGTCCAAGTTTGAAGCCGATTTCAAACAACAACAAAGCGAGACGACCAACAAAATCGACACGGTATTGAAGTCCATAACCAATCGAATGGCAAGAGCACTCCCTAACGACACGGTTAAGAACCTGAAACTGAACATTAACTCCACAACTTCAGTTTTGTCTGCTCGTTCTTACCCAACTGAAGACCCACAATGCTCAACCCATATCCTTGGTTCGATCAACACTATCACGATACATCCCAAGCAACAAAGCGACTCCCATAACAATAAACCGGAAGAAAATGAGGAGAGAGAAAAGATCTGCCGGAAAGACATCAATACCAACTCCTCCACACCACCCGATCCATTAATTTCATTTATAACTAAAAAAGTCCTAAAACTCAAGTCATTCTTCGAATCGCTCGGCTTGGCCCCCTAATTATCTGGCACATAATTTGTTTGCACCAAAGGGGATGACGGTGACGTGATGTTTATTGAGATAGTTAAGAAGAATGACGATTCTCGCAAGGAAGAGCCCGAAGCAGGAGGATTGGAGGTGGAATATTTTGACATATTCCCAACTCGAAGTAAGCTTGCCTATCACAAATATCTCATGTGTGGCCCTATCCCCTCGATATTCCTAAGAAACCCCATCATTACAGAAGGATGTCCATCAAACCTTAAAATACCATGCAACATTGGACATGTGCATGTGGATAAAGCCTACATCGATCTTAATTCCCCTTTAAATATCATGACCCGAATGATGTATAATTAGATCATGAGAAGAAAACTCAACCCTAGGGAAGATTCAGATAGAGGAGTTAGCAATTTTACGGGAAGGATTAAGGGGATGCATGTTTTCGTAGGGAATTTCACTTATGTCACGGACTTTATGATTGTTGAAGATATCATCTCAATCATTAACCCTAGGCTCTCACAAGTAGTTCTAGGAAAACCCTTCATTGAAATATCCAACGTGACTTATGACCCACTCGAAGGAGTAGTAAGGTTCACAAAAGGGACCGATGAAGTTGCCTATAAAATGCCCCAAAAGATAGAACAGTACAATTCATTATCAGACTTAGAAAAAGAGCACACGAAATCGGTCTACCTTAGGAACGAGGAGAACAAGAGAAAAGGAGTGGAGTACGTAATGAGCAAAATATTAGGATTTTACAAAGAATGCCTAGAGCTTATACCCAAATACGTGACTGGAATGGATGATGAAGGAGAAGTCACGTAAGGACGTGCGACTTCGAGTCTAGCTACAAGACTCACAAATAAAGAAAAGTACTTCTTGGGAGGCAACCCAATGTTTATTTTTCCCGCACTTAGGAGTGTCGTGTGTTTTAATTCTTTATTGTTTGTTTTATTATGTTTGAATGAATTTTGTAATCATGCTTTATTTGTTTATAACTTCGTCTTATTTGCAATCAAATGTATTTTGCAACAAAATAAGTGTAGGGGAATATATCCGGTTTTTAAGAACCAAATTCAAACATTTAAAATAAATTGTTTAGATTAATTCGCGTCAGTTTCGAGTCATATAATTGTAACGATTAATTCCATGTTTTTATGCAGTGTTTTCTTCATCTTTAACTAATAAAATTGCGTGCAGGAAATTTCTCATTAAAAACAAAGAAGAAATTTTTACAAACCCTAGAGACGGCGTCGGGATTCGCGTCTCTAGTAATGTAAAAATTCGAATTTTTTCAAGTATTTGTGAAAAATAAAATGTGCAATATTTAAAATTTGTAATTCTTTTGTAAACCTGCATAAACCTATGATTACATCATTACTCTCATCCTATCTTTACTGTTTTCATAGAATCAAAATCCTAAACTCTCATTGTATTTATATCTATCCCGTTGATTTTATGCTTGGTGTAGTTGTCTTTGTCTTTGATTACAAGTTATATTTGACGAGAAGAAGCTTGGAAGTTCTTAGGAAGTTTCATTAGACGATTCTTGAAGGATGATTTAACCAGTTATCGTATGTTTCTTCTCCATTATTGAGCAAACCAAGGGAGTACTAGTTTCTTTTCCTTGTTTTCTTATCCCTTTATTCGTTTTTATGGGTACTTCTATAAAACATTGGGGACAATGTTCAACTTAAGTGTATGGGGAAATAAGCCTTAGAAACTATTCCTTCATTTGCCATTTGCTTGTTCCTTGAAATAATGGGTAATATATCAAAACATAGCATAAAAAGGTAATTTTAACCCAAATTTAAAAAAAATTAAGACACATACCGATGAAAACCAAGTATTAATAGCGTCTCATGGATAGGAATGTGTATGAATAGCACAAAAACCCTCAAAATTCCACCCCAGAAATGTGAGGTTCGCTTTTAGATCTTTAGGAATTCGGGTATCCATTATTGATACCCAAGATAATTTGTACCTTTGTGGTTTTTCTACGTGTTTGAGTCTTTCTTTTTCTTTGATATGTAGTTGGAGATGGGAGTAGTTGCTCAATGTAAGCTTCAGTTTGAGGTTTATGAAAAATTTGGTTGTGAAGGTGGGGGTGTGGGTTGGGTTCAGGGGGTGTTGCTGAACCTTTCACACCTTGGTGCTTGGTTTTGCCACCAACAAGTATACAAATAGTAAGCAAGCGTATTAATATTTGCATGGCGGTTATATTATTAGATAACATTATTAACTTTTGCTCCAATAACTTATACAATATAATGCCTCTAGGTCATCACAAGACCACTAGAAATAACTAAGATAGACATGTTAGATTTTCATGAGGATCCATTTCTAGGCATAGCCTATGAATAGATGTTTAAGATAATAATTAACCTCAAAACAAATACTAGTATAAATTTGAGATATCATATTATGCTTCAATTTCTCTAAAGGCTTCTCCAAACCATGGTCAAGCATCATCCACCACATGACAATACTAAGCAGTACTAACCAAGCCTAGCAGTATAAACTTTTTGTATCAGCAGTACAAAGTTTCTTCAATTAGAGAAAGCTAAGCCAGCAGTATTAAGTAAATGTTCATCATGTTTACCTTCCAATGCTATTCAAATTAGTATTATGTATAATCTATGGTTTCATACACCATTATACCTCCCCTGAGAACATGTGCTACAGATTAAGCATACAAATGCTTGCCACTAGAAAATTAAATCTACTCACATCAAAAGCTTTAGTGAGCAAATCAGCTACATTATTATCACGTGGTGTATCTTGACCATTTCTATCAATCTCTTCTCCTTGAGTCTCTAATGAAATGATGTCCGCATCTCTATATCTTTGTTTTATGAATGGTAGACAGGATTCTTGACAACACAAATGGCACTCTCATTATCAACATGAATCTTTATCTGCATAAAATTATATCCATAATCTAACATCTGATTTTGGATCTAAAGCACTTGACCACAGCAGTGAGAAGCAACAATATATTCAGCTTCAGTAGTTGAATTAGCCACTACAGTATGCTTTTTACATTGCCAAGAGATTAACCTTGAACTAAGAAATTGACAACCTCATGTTGTGGATTTTCGGTCCAAACTGGCACCTGCATAGTCACTATCTGAACAAGCTTCCAATCATAAAAGGGAGAGGTCCTTAGGATACCAAAGGCCCATTGGGTGTTGTACTTTAGGATCCTAAAGATCCTTTTTTACGCTTTCATGTTGGAAACTTTTGGTTGAACTTGAAATCTTAAGCATGCACAAACTGAGAACATAATATCTGGTCTAGAGGATGTAAGATACATCAATGACCCAATCATTGATTTGTATAAATGGATATCAACATCCTCGCCATCTTCCTCTTTTGTCAAAGCCTTGTTGGTTTCCATAGGAGTAATGGCTGTCCTTATACTATAAAAACTAAATTTCTTCAGATTTTACCAACATACTTATCCTGACTAATGCAGATCCAGCTCTTTCTGCTTGACTGTAAACCGCAAGAAGAAAGTGTGCTCTCCCATTGAACTCATTTGAACCTGTTTTGTCATTATTTGCTCAAAAATCTGCACACAAGGGACTTTTAGTGAAACCAACGGATGATGTCAATCTAATATACTTGTACCAGTTGAATATCACCTTGACTCTCTTTTATGAAACAAAGTTTGTCAATTGTCCTTAAAAGAATCTATTGTCTATCAGATAGGTAGAAAGAGTCTCATACCAAGCTCTAGGAGTTTAGTGTAGCCTATATAGGGCTTTCTCCACCTTGTAAACTTTTTTTGGAAATTTTGGATCCACAAAACCTGAAGGTTGGCTAACATATACCTCCTCTTCAATAGTACCATAGAGAAAGGCACTTTAAACATCCATCTAATACACAACAAAATTCATGAATGATGCATAGGCCAAAAATAACCTGATTGCTTTAATCCTGGCAACAGGAGCAAATATCTCATCATAATCAATGCCTTCTTCTTGTTTGTATCCTTGTGCTACTAGCCTAGCTTTGTTTCTGGCTACTATACCCCTTTCATCTTTCTTATTTCTATACACCCACTTTGTACCAATAGCTTTCTTGCCATAAGGTAGGTTAACTAATGTCCAAACCTTCTGGATTTTACACTGAAGCAGCTCTTCTTGCATTGCTTCAACCCCGCTTTCATCATCAAGGGCTTGAGCTATCTTTGTGAGTTCTTACTGAGAGAGGAAACAGGCAAATAAGCAGTTTTGGAAATCTTTATGATTTGTCCTTTTCTGTTTTTGGATGTAGCTTATCATAGCATGTTCTCTAGAATTCTTCTTTGACATGCCCCTTGTTTGTACTGCTGATCTTGGATCTCCAATTATTTGATCTTTAGGATGAATAGAGTGTACTCTAGTTGTGGGGAATAGATGTCAATAGTTGAAGGTTCATGTTGTTGAAATCAGCCTCTGCACCCATAACTTGATCAGCAAAAGGAGAATTGTAAGTGTCCAAATCTTCATCATCAAATAAGCACTGACAAAAAATGCCTAGTATTTTGACTTTCTGCAGTATCCTCCAAACAGCATGAGAGGATCATCTGGAAGATCTGGACATTAGAGGAAAAGGATCTACCAAGGCGATAACAAATGATGGTCAGCATCATTTGAAGTTCCTGGTGCCTAGGAGCATTAAACTGGTGATGCTAACAATATTAAGCGGTTAGTTCTGCTGGCTTTAGATGCTTCCCTTAAAGAAGCTCCCTATTGCATTGTGCTTTAAACTCTTTTCTAACAGCATCTGATTGCTCTAAAGCCTTCTTCTCTTGATCCATCATCTTATCAAGAACATTCTTCAAGGCTTGTTCATTCTCACTTGGGGTTTTTGTATCAGAGATTCACAAGCAGTATCATAGCTTGTATCAATTTTCATTCTGAGCTCTTGCAGCTTGAAGAGATAGAAGACCATAATGGGAACATAATATATTATTGAGTAGACACATTCTTTTCTTCAGATTATCCAGCATCAACACTTTGCTTCAGACCTGTATTACCATTAGCTTCTTGTGGACCTGCATTTTTGTTAGTTTGATTCCCTATAGTAACTGGTTAATAAAGCTAGTTAGGTTCTTGTCCTGCAACATTTGGTTTATTTTCAAGAAAGTTTACATGCATATTCTCTTCAACTTTTATGGTTTGAGAATTAAATACTCTGAAAGCTTTGCTATTTACAGAGTACCCCACTAAAACCCTTCTTCAGCCTTCCCATCAAATTTGCCTAAGGGGTCTAGGGTATTTAGGATAGTAACAGGGCATCCAAAAGGTCTCATGAAACTTATGCTTGGTGATCTGCCAATTATAAGTTCATAGGGTGTCTTGTTATGAGGCTTGGTCACTAAAACCCTATTCAGAACATAACAAGCACTATTAACTGCTTTAGCCTAAAATACAGTAGGTAGAAGTGAGTCTGCTAGCATAGTCCTAGCTGCCTCAATTAGAGTCCTATTCTTTCTCTCAGCAACTCCATTTTTTTATGGAGTTCTAGCAACACTAAATTCCCTTTTTATCCCTTTTAATCCACAGAATTCATTCATTTCCTTGTTTTTGAATTATGTCCCATTATCATACCTGATTACTTTAACCTTATGGTTTAATTGGTTTTCTATTTCTGTCATGATCAATCTGCTCTAAGTCTTCATCATCCAGTTATGGACTATTTGACTGATTAGCAAAGAATGAGAACATTAGATCATCAGTATATGATGATGAAGAGGCTTGTCCCTAAGAATTATGGCCTGATGCAGTAGAAACACCATTAGTAGTATTAACTTCATTACTGCTGCTAGTGTCTTCTGCAGAAAGAAAGGCCACATTCTGAGAGTTTGGAGATGATCCAGAGGAACCTTTGATATCAGCTTCAAACACTTTTAGGTTATTGTATAGATCATCAATATCCAAATCATCTATATCATCTTTGTTCCTCATAATCAAGGCTACATTATTCCATGATGAAGGTAGAGCTCTTAAAAATTTCTGATTTGCATCTTCATTAGGAACAGCTTGCACCTGAATTCTAGAAGGCTGATAAGTTTTGAAACCTATCATAAGCTTTTATCTAAGCCTTTGTGTAAGATACATAAAGTTTTCAAATTGTTGCTTCAAAACATTCTTCTGCATCTTCTTAGGATTCAACATTGCCACTAAATCTACTCTTGATAGAGCCTTACAGAGACTTTGCATCCTTTATTCCATGAAACCTCAGTTGATACTCATCAGGAATAGCCAAAAGCAAAATGCTTTTAGCTTTTCTTTCTCTTTGTCTTTGTAATAGTACTTGAGCAGTCTTTGGAGGTATTTCAGTTTCAACACCATTTTCATCAGTTGTTACTTGTATAGGACCATCACCATTCAAGATCACTTGCCACAAACTATAATATGTGTTAGTGAGATACTGCTCCTATTCCTTATGCTCTATAGGGATTATTCACCCCTTCTTGCGGATAGGAAGTTTTTACAAGTAGTCACCATTGGAGAGATTCTATGGTGTATTTGTGTTGCAGGTTCTTCACAATCATTGTGAATTTTAGAAGAGATATAGGGGGATCTTATAAAGTTCTTCTTTTTCAGAGTTTTTCACAAGCTTGATACCACTTGTGAAGTCCCATTGAAACGGTTCTTCTTTAGCCTTGTTAAATTCAGTTTAAACTTGGATAAATCCAAACTAACTTATATGAGAAAACAATGATTGTGAATGCTACAAGTTATGCGGAATCTAACTTGCAATACTAAGAAGAACAATGAATACTAAACTTGAATATATTGATTGCAAATATTCTAACTATGAGATATGTGTTTTCTATGAAGATTTATATCTCTAACTATGTCGTAAGGTTCCTTTTATACACTAAGGAAAACCCTAATGGGCTTACAAAACACGTTTAAATGATCATGCGTATCTATTCCTAATATATCTCATGCATATCACTTAAGCAATACTACTCTTTATACTACAGATACTAATAATACTAATACTAGCATTTAATAACGATCTATCAGTTTGTACTGGTAGTACTAACTATAACTAACAGTACTAACTATTACAACTAGCAGTAATAACGAGTTAGTTTATTTTCTTCAGTCTTTAGTAGCAGTATCAATCTTGAACCAGCAGTAGTAAAGTAGTACTAGCAGTAGTAACTCAAAATTCCTAATAGGTACTTCTATAGAACATTAGGGATAATGTTCAACTTAAATGTAGGGGAAATAAGCCTTTGAAACTATTCTTTCATTTGGTCATTTGCTTGTTCCTTAAAATGATGGGTAATATATCGAAACATAGCATAAAAAGGTAATTTTGACCAAAATTTAAAATTTTTGTATGACACATACCAACGAAAATCGAGTATTAATAGCATCTCATGGATAGGAATGTGTATGACTAGCATAAAAACCCTTAAATTCCACCTAAAAATGTGAGGTTCGCCTTTAGATCTTTAGGAATTCGTGAATTCATTATGATATCCAAGAGTGAATTTATATCTTTAGCTTTCTAGAGTTAAGGTTTGAATGCATTCATATATGTTTATTCCATCGTTATAGATGTGTACGTATGGTCTTTGTCGCCTTTTCGAGAGCATTGGTATCGGTATTAAATTATATGAGTGTACCGATAGTATATTAAATTCTAGAACTTGTTTTTATGATGCATCCCGATACCGCATAGTAAGTATTAGGATTTGCTAGATAAGAGGCACTAGGATTAACCCATGTTTTAAACCTGTAATTGTTATTATGGTCACACCAGTTATATAACTATCCCACACCTTTGCCATGCACTCATTTTTAGTGCAGGATACCCCTAATGGAACCCTCCGAGCCTATCCTTTTTCATAGTTCTTGTAATTTTCTGGTTAAGCCGGACTATTAATGAAGAGCATTGTCACCTATAAACCAATTATTACACCCAAATCGCCTTAGCCTACCTTGTATGTACTCGCTTTTAGTACATTATTCTTTTAACCCAAGTTAATTATTTGAGTACACTGTTGCTAAGTCCTTATCCTTGTAAATACAGTTTTGGGATGATTGGGATTCATGGTGGTATTCATCTTATGAAGAATTAGGGAAGAAGTACTTTATTATCCCTGATAGAGCTCAATAAGCTCCATGTTATTTTGATCAATCTCAAATCGGGTCATTAGTTAGATTGTAAATAATCGAGTATGTAAAAGTTCAAGTGTAGGGGTGTATCTGTAAACCCCCATGATGTATTATATGTTTAAGCAATGGCAGGGCAAAAGTGTACAAAAAAATGTATATAAAGAAAGAGAAAAAAAATGTACGGGCTGCCATTTGCTTATGTTATGTTTATCATAGAGTCAAGAAAAGAAAAATAAATAGATAGATGTAGAGTTTTGTAGAGTTTGTATATCTTGTCCGCGTCTTTGGCTTAGCAACCAAACCAACATGTATTCTTATAAATAATTAGCTAACCCTTCCACTCTAAATTCACCCAAAGTCCTCCACACAAAATGTTCCCATCCGTCTTCGCTTCCTTAATGTTATAATTACACCTACACCCCACAACCCTTTAAAAGACCTCTTAGATATTAATGAATAATGCTTGCGCCTAGCGATGGAGGCTTGATCCTTTACCAAGCTTATGGTAATTTATATGCTATGACAGGTAATGAGTGTTGATTATATGTTTCCCCATTTTGTTATAATTTATTATACATCGAGTGAAAGAGAAAATCACAAACACTTATGTGAGATGCTAGTATATACTTTTTGTGCTTTTAATTACGAGGTCTAGAAGGTTGTGTTATAAAATACTTTTAAAGAGTAGGTTAAATGACCCTCATATTGCTATTGTCTATGTAGAAAAGCCAATTTGCTTAAGGACAAGCAAATCTTAAGTGTAGAGGTATTTTATGAGGTGTCATTTTATACACTATTTCAGGGTCATTTAACCCCCTAAATCATGCAAATATGCCCTACGTTCTTAATCGTTTATTTTTAGGTTTTTAGCACTTGGATGGCTTTTGGAGGAAATACATGTGACTTGGGATCATTTGGAGAAGAGACGGACAAGATTACGGACCTACACCAAATCTCTTGAAGACTTATGCATACAATGGCTGGAGACGGCGTCGCAGGTAAAGCGAGCGGTTCGTGATATATTTGTGACGGGTCAGGACAAGGCCCGACTTAAAGAGGAATCTCAGAATATTTCGTTAGCAAAGGCGTCAGATTACAAAGCGACGCCGTCACGTCGATATCTCTATAAATATAAAGCCGTTTTTAGGGTTTCAAGTATGTAACTTTAGGATAACTTTGTAAAAACCTAGGGAGACGAATGCTATTCATTTTAGGAGCTTTATAGGTCATTTTTAGGGCCTCAAAACCCTATTGTACTACCTTGAATCCATGTTTTAATCAAGTAAGGTTATTCATCATTAATCATTCAATATGTCTATGTGTTGTTTGATTGATTTATCTTCTTGCTTTCTTTATAACATGCGAGGCTAAACCCTCCTTTGTATTTATCTATGATTGCATAAAACTTAGGTTGTAGATCCTTTTGATGTTGCTTCTTGTTGATGAATGTGCGCGTTAGGCTTTAGAAAACCAGCTTTTGTCTGTATCGCTATTGATATGTCTAGGGAAATGCGAGTAGTGAAGAAAGGATACCATCGGTAACAGTCTTCATACTACCTTACCCCTAATATGGTTGATCCCTCTTAAGTTATTTCACATGCATTTAATATACTCTTAGGGGCCTTGTAATAGTCTTCATACTGCCTTAATTGTGCGTTGTCTTAACGGAATATTAAATAGACGGTGAGTTTGTGTAGTCCGTTCATGACCTAGGAAATACTTACACAGATCATCACACGTGTGACAAGGCAATGGATCTAGGAGAAGCAATCTGAGGAGTAGTGCATGATTAGGTAAATACATTTGTTTATCATAAAGTTATCACTAGTAGTCTAGATATTAATTAGTTTAGTTATTAGTTAAACAAGCCAACCTCTCAAACCATAGATTTACCTGCTTTCTTATAAATATAAAAACACAAAAAGAATCTTCTCTTAACCTCTAGAATTATGTTAGACCGTGATCAGGCCTTCCCAACCTATTCCCCTAGAGAACAATAACAACCGCTGAGTCTTGACTATACTACACTACAACGATTAGGTACATTGCATAGGGGATTGTAAAACTTCCTATGAAGTCTTCGCAACCCTCACAGTAACACCTCTTCCTTCATAGGACCGTTAAAAAATGCTATCTTGATATCCATCTGGTATACTGGAAATGATTTGTAAGCAGCATACGCAACGATTAACCGGACAGCTTTCAACCGAGCGACTGGAGCAAATGACTCTTCAAAATCGATTCCTTCCTGCTGGTTGTATCCCTTAGCTACAAGACGAGCTTTATTGCGAATTATAGTATTCTCCTCATCATGTTTGTTTTTCCAGAGCCACTTCATGTGACATTTTTGCAGAGTGGTCTGTCGACTAATTCCCATATATCTAATCGATCAAACTAGTGAAGTTCTTCCTGTATCGCTTCAATCCATGCAGAATCAGCCATGGGTTCTTTGATGTTCTTCGGTTCGGTTTAACTTACGGTGAGTGCGAACATACACATCTCGCCATCTGTTTCTAGCTGACGTCTTGTTCTAATTGATTGAGAAGGATTTCTAGTTACTTGTTTTAACGGATGATCTTTTGTCTAACGATGTTCAGACGGATGTCGTTGAAAGAATGTATGCATGTTTGACGAGTCAACATAACAAGAAGATGTCTCCCCTTGTTCATGTACCGGTGTACTGAAGATGTTGATAAATTTGTCTTCTTTAATTTGTGCATTTTCTTTTAAAGTTTCTGCTTGATTGATGTTCTCGGTAGAAGTGATTTCCCGTCATGTGCTTTGAGCACCCAGAGTCGATGATGAATAGAATTATGTCTATGAGCTTTTACAGTGGCTCAACATCAAAAATGGGTCCAGAATTATCAGCAACATCTGAAGTAACCTCTTGAATCTGTGCCATGTACAGATAATGTGCTTCTAATTTCTGATCTTCAGGTTCATCATCAGTGTCATCCCTCTAATCAGCTTACTCCGCATTCAACTAAAATCTAGCTTCCTCTTGCTTACACAATAACATCTTCTCCTTGTGATAAGTTGCATCCTTTGCATGTTTTGGTTTATGACATTCCCTTGCTACATGCCTATATTCCTTGCAATTATAACACTGAATCCGAGATTGTTGTACCACATGTGTACCTACATTCTCCCTAGCACCAGCAACATTGACTACCCTCTGATTATCATACCTAGTTCCTCTGTTGATTCTTGAAGTATTATCTTGATTTTCTCTACTGGTGTTAGATGAAGTTCTGAGGTTGTTGTTGGTAGGTTTGTAGATTTTCTTGAATGATAGAGAGATTAAAGCCATGAGTTTATCAATTTCCTTTTCCTTTGACATTTCATCATCATCAGCAACCATAGCAGGTTCTTGATCATAAGTGGGTGGAAGAGAGTTGACAATTGCTTTACCTCTTTTCTGGTAGCAGCTTGTTATGGTCTGGTTGAAGAATTTTGAGTGTAGTGAGTAAGATGGTTTTGAGGATGGTAAACTAGTTGTTGTTAAGCAATAAGTGAAAGTGGATTAGCAGTACATGCTAGTCTTTTAGCTCTTATCTTGTTGACTTCGTTCTGGTGTTGCTTTAGGATTTCATAAAGTTTGTGGTAAGAGACAGTCTTTAACTCTTGACTCTGCTTAACAAGTGTCACAAACCTTTGCCATTCTGGTTGTAATTAAAGTAAGAACTGGACATTCACTTGATGATTGGTAACATCACACTGATTTCTAACAAGCTCATTCATTATCTTGTAGAACCTTGAGTAATACGATTAAAGTGTTTCACCATCTTGTGATGTGAATTTTCCAAACTCTCAATATAGATTGGTTTCAAGATCTTGAATATTGATTAATTCACCTTGTTTCAACCTTTTAGTTGCTTTCCGCATCTCACATGCATTTGGACAAGCATCAACTATGGAGTATATATCATTATCTATTCATGTTAGAATTATCTGAATAGCTTCAGCTTTAGCATCCAATTGGTTCCTTATGTCTTGTGAAACATTCTTATAGTTATCCATGTACCTTTCTATAGTGGTTTCTGAACTACCTTCTACAACAGGAATTGTTCTTTCAGTCCATTTGAATTTGTAAGGTGGGTTCTGGAGAAAATAGTAGATAAGTTCATTGTTAGGCTTGGTGTCGATGTATCTCTTGATTCAGGATTTCCACTGAACGTAGTTACCAGGTGCTACCATTGGTGGATGGTCTTTACCACCTGCTTTCATGATTGGATTGTAAAGAGCATTTGATGTTTGAGTTTGCAAGCTGTTATTGGTATTTGACATTTTGATGTTTTTGTGAATGGATATCGGATCTTAAGTTTTATGAAGTGACTGAGTTTGTGGTTTGTTATGGAATTCTAGTTCACGGTATTTTACAAGTCTTGATTAAACCAAGAAAAGAAGTGAGTCTTTCGTGGGATTTTACTAAATCAAGAAGAAACCGTGAAATTAAAGTTGTTGTTTTTGTTGGAAATTGTAGTCTTGTTACATTTCTTAGGAGTCCAAATTAATTGCCACAATAATTGTCCAAATTGTATTTCACCAAAATTGGATTTACCAAAAATGAGTGAACCGAAATTGGTTTTCTATTTCAATGTTACAAACCGCATGATACTCTGTTGCATAAACAGCAGAAAACTTGAGTTACACGAACCGTAAAAAACTTGAGTTACACAAACCGTAGGAATCGTAATTTACACAAACCGCATGTTTCTTTCAATTTTGACATAGTTTAGTTTCGTAAAATTTCACAAACCTCAGAAATATGTAACCCTTGTAAATACATAAACCGCATAAACTATAAAGGACGACAAACGCATAACACCAAAATACACAAACGGCAATGTTCTATTTGCACAAACCGAAGACTTTAATTTTTTACCAAGTCTGTGTTCGTCCAATTGTCATAAACCGCAGATATGTAGCCCTGTAAATGACACAAACCGCAGACTTAAAAAAAACAAAAACCGCAGAATGCTTAGATGCACAAACCGTAAGCTTTAAGTGTCACAAATCGCAGAATTCATCACTTTTACACAAATCGCAAAGTTCAAGTTTAAACCCAGATTTTTTCTTAAGAATAAGGTGTTTTGACTCTCCAAAAAGCTTCTTATATGATGAAAGTACATGTTGATGATCCAAAATAACAACTAAAGCTTGGTTTTTAATGATTTTCGAATGCGTTTTTTCAAAAACAAACGAACAAGTACAAAAGTAAAAAAAACATTGTTTGATTCTTGTATTAGCTATTTTAAGCTACAAATAAGCAATAATCTCATACTAAAACAAGCTTAAGAATCATGACTCAAAGAAAACAAAATAAGCCGAAGCTAAAAAAGGAAAGATCCATGCATTTTGAATAAAAACCATGACTCAAAAACTATGAAAACCCCTTGGCGATTGATACCACTTATTATCCTAAATAACTAAGATCCAAACACAACTAATAAGCTATACCAATAAGCTCTTAATGACACGAAATAAGTAAAAGAAGAAAAAGAGAATAAGAAATGTAGAGAGAAAGCTAGAGAAAGAAAGAGGAAGGTTAGATTGCTAGGTGAAAACCAAATGACGACTAACACCCTCTCCATGTGTGGATAGGGTTCTATTTATAGTCTCATACCCACATGAGGCGTATGGACTTTTTCCTTAGGTTGGGCTTGGCTTGTGTTGGGCTTTGAGCCCGAAACATGGATAATATTTGCTTAAAGTCCAAGCCTGTTGAACCCGACTAGCCTATTATAGTACAAGATTAATTATTACAAAGACGAATGACGACATTCTTGTTCGACTTATATAAAAATAAGGATAACAGGTTTCGATCACTATACCAAACAATTAATTAACTTACGATGTCGATGAACTCATAAGGTAGTTAAGGTTAGGTATAAGTCCTATTATCTAACCAGAATCGGAGGGATCCACCCATAGACTTTCCATAGTTAGATTAGAAGTCCTTATGTATGATTGGAGATGAATGAGAATAAGGGAATAATGTGGACTATGACATGAGTTATCACCGAAACAATCACAACATGGCGATAGTGATGACATCTTGGTAAACATTGAAGGGGTTGAAGAATGAAAAAGAAATGTATGGATAAAGGGTTAAAAGAAATAAGCCCTCCACATAACTTAGGCAGAAACCAGGTCAATACATAATCTATCAAAATCAAAAAGATGATTGTTGGTATTAAAGAAAGCCGTTATGGACCTAGTAATGCAATGCACAACCCTTCCTAGCCATTCGAGTTGCTATTAAAATAGACTTGTCTCATTTGTCACGGAGATACACACGTTATTTATTGACTTACTCACTCCGAGTTAGTTTATATTGAAAAGGTGGCAGACAGCTCCAGCCTCTGAGTACTAAAATAAAAGTGTAACAGAGTTTAGAGCCAATAAGAGATAAAATTATAAATCTCATTAGGACACAATACTTATATAACACTTGTTGTTCATCAATATACAATAATTAGTATCAAAGATTCCTACGCATTATCCATGTGATCTTGCCAAAACATCAGAGTGATACTCTTTAGTATTCATAATGACGATGGAAATCCTTCCAGTGTCAACATCAAATAGCACCATGGTAGGTGACTTGCGAGATTCTATATAAATCAAACTTGTGATAACTTGATATCTATTTGGTCTAGTAAATGAATTGACGACTTAATCAGAAAGATAGTAACTATCTGATTCACTCTTATCGTGTTGTCTGCTTTGAGACATTTTGGTAATAAGAACAAGCAAGCATGGTGGATCTAATACACCTGAAGATCCTACGCTTTAAGCTGGAAACCATATCAAGGAGGTTCTTCCAAATTGAACCTACCTGATCACCTTTCGGTCCTCATGAAACCAGAGGTTATTGCAACCGAATCTCGATGAATGCAAATCCATATTCATCCATATATGCTATTTATTACTAATATTAAAATGCAGGTACAAACGTCAGTGTTGCAGCCTCATTCCAACTAAGTCGGATTCATTACCATATGCTCGTATTCATCAATCGACAAAGATAAATACATGATGAAAGCTCAAGTACATGCCATAATACTCATCTGTACCTCTGATAATCATGAACTTCTTCAATATCATTAAATATCTTCAAAGTCAAAATAGGGGAGATTGTTAGCCTGATAAAGAAGAGGAAATTGTGAGCTTTCAAGACAAGTATGAGCATGTCAGTCAAAAGCACAAGTTGATTAAGAAAGTCAAATCAAGATGATTTAAGACAAGGAGATGATGTAAGATTAAAGATCTCAAGCATTCAAAGTTAAAAGATGAAGGCTCAAGATCAAGATCACAAAGCATGAATGAACAAAGCCATTACAAACAAGAAAATACAAAGACAAGACCGAAGAAGGCAAAGCATAAAAGTCAAATCAAGATAACCTCAACATTGGGGGAGATTATTAAGCTTAATTTTATTAAGTCGAACAAGAATGTTATCGGTCATCTTTGTAATTATTAGTCTTGTATTGTAATAGGTTAGTCGTGTTTAACAGGCTTGGATTATAAGCTAATATTATCCACGTTTCATGCCAAAGCCCAACAACTTGCCAAGCCCGGCCCATTAGCAAAAGCCCAACGCCTAAAGAAAGGCTTGGTCTATAAATACCCTTTCACCTCATGTGGTGAAGGGTGTTGGTTAACATTTCTCTCTAGCGCAATCATACCACTCTTTGCATCTTTCTCTTATTTCTTTCTATCTCTAAAACTCTCTCTATCTCTCTCTCTAAGCTTTTGCATATATTCGGTTGTGATATGGATTAAAAGTCAGATAACAGTCTTGGTACTAATTCCCACATGTCAAGTCTTTCAAACTCATGAATTTCTTCTTGTATTGCTTCAATCTAGCAGGATTCCTTCATGGCTTCTTTATAATTCTCCAGCTCGACTTTTGTTAAGAAAGCATGAATATATCACCATAAGACATCGGTAGCAAGTTGACATCTTGTTGAAACAGGTTTTGATAGATTGCCAATAATTGTCACTAACAGATGATCCTTTATCTATCTTTTGGTGTTGGTATGAGGTTGTTGGAAAGTATGCATGTTTGAAGTGTCTACAATCCTTGATGATGACTCAGCTGAGCTAGTAACTGGAGGAGCAAATGAGATTTGTAAAGGTATCACTATCAACTTTGCATGTTTTTCTTCATTAGGTTCTTCAACATTGGTAGACTGAATTGGAGAAGCTGTTGTTTCATTGTTTGGTGAAGTACTTAGAGATGGAGCATCTTGATCAGCTGTAGTTGAAGAAGAAGCTCTGGTTTTATCTGGTGGAAGTAAAGTTGTAGTGGGAATGATTGTAGATACAGCACTTGGAGATTTGAAGTATTCATCAAACATGGGTTGAAACAGCAAATCCCCGTCATTCTTTGTAGGAGGTTTATTTGATGCTGAAGCAGCTTGGTTTTGCACAAGTCCTGAACTAATGTCCAGAAGTCAACCCTTGAAGTTCGCGTCCTGAACCGTGTTGTTCAGAAGCTATTTGGATAAGTTCTGTAGGAAACTAGAAGGGGGGTTGAATAGTTAACTGGTTAATTTATCGTTTTAAAACTTTGCTTAGAAAATTGTTAGATTCGAGTTATATGTCAATCAATCAACAATATGAATAACAACTAAATATCTAATATAATGAACTAAGTAAGCAATAACAATAAAGAGATAGAGAAAGAAACGATCAAACCAAGACACCAAGATTTATAGTGGTTCGGCAACGAAGCACCTCTTCGTTCCTACTCCACTCCCCGAGTACTCCACTTGAGATTTCACTATGTCAACAAGCTCCCTTTAGGCGGAGAAAACCGTTTACACGTCGCTTACTTTCTTTTCCGACACTAAGCTAGATGTCGAGTCCTAATCTTAGCTAGAACCAATCTAAGACTTCACTAAGTCTTTACACACTCACAAGATATATATACCCTTGGATTGACACACAATCCAAATCACACCAATATACAATTTACACACTTGGATCTACACACAATCCAATTTACATAACAACACTAAATATATGTAATGAAGATTTGTGATCTTGAGGAGGAAGAGAGAGATCACTTGATAACAATTCGTATATAGAAGAATATGATTATTCTTCTCTTGCACTTGATTAGAAGAAGAAGAAGAAGAAGGGAGAAAGAAAGAATTAATCACTTGAAACAAGATCAAGGAATGTTAGTAATCAAGATATGTGTTTTAGAAAGAAAGGAATAAGAGAGAAAAATGGATCTGTGAAAATTCGTGGCAAGAGGTTCTGTTTTTCAGATGGGGTGGCCCAGTATTTATAGGGGACAAAAAATAACCGTTGCTGGTGGCTGTCCCGGCGGTCCCTTATATATAGGGGACAAAAAATAACCGCCGCTAGACTCCGCTCCTTTTTTGTCCTTTTGTAGTGAATGTTGTATCTGTTATAGAACCTTCTAGTTTGGGGGGAAAATTTGAATTTCAAATTTTATGTTTTTAATAAAACATTTCTTTTAATGAATAAATATTTTGTTTTTATATTTTTATAAAAACACATTTGTAGAAATGTAAGGTTTAAGGAAAATATTTTCTTGATCACTAATCATGTTTAATGATTTGTTTATCCATACCTTAAGTGATTAATCTTAGAAATAGAATTTTATGATTAGTAATTTATAAACGTTTAATTTTATCGTAAACGTTTTCACATTTTGTTATTATCAAAACATTGAGAGGTCAAAAAATATAAATAACGTTTTTAGACATTATTTGTATTAACAAACTCTTGATGAAGTGTCATCAACACTATTTGACTGAGATGCAAGAGGTAATTTTGTTCTACAATGGGTTGGATATTCCAACATGACATATTCTTGACTCAAGAGGTGCCATTCCAACCACGACTGCTGCAAATGCCAAACCGGCCATCCAAGAAATGGCAGAATACTCTCAAAAATGGCATAATGGAACATATAGATGAAATAAGAGAGGCGTAGGTTTGTTTGGCTGTTGAAATCTTTAGGCTAGGGTTATCTTTTAGGTTGGGTTGATTTTTTAGGTTAGTGGGTGTATGATTGGGCCTAAACACATGGTTTATATATTTTGAGCTGAGTTTTGTTTTGTAGATTTTAATGACATGCATTGTTCGGTTAAATAAACTGGTCTAAAAGCGAAAACGACAAGAAAAAATTATATGAATTTTGAAATTCCAATTTGGAGTACAAATGATGTCGGGCTGAATTTTACGGGTTCGCTTGATAATAATCCTAGCTACTAATTATGAAACCGACGAATTGAAGTGATAATCATAACACGTTTGTTCGCATAGATGAAGCGAGAACACGTGTTTGTAAATTTTATGATTGATCTTTTTTTTTCTTTTAAAATATTCATATTTAAAGCTATACTCATGCTAATTAGAACTATTCATATATGATAAAAATCTTTTGTTTCATGTTTACACAAGCTATTTATTTATTGCATTGTTATGGTTTCATATATACTTTAAAGAAGTGACCATTGAAACCATTCAGATAATTATAAAAAAACAAACAACATTATTTCATTCAGATTCAGACTTTATAACCACCTCTTAACGGTAAGAGGCGGTAGTCAAATTCAGACACAAAACATCTTAATGAAACAAACACACCCTAAATGTTGGCCATAAACCAACAAGCTTTTTTTTTATATTGTTTTCGTTTCTATTAGTTTTGTGCTCGCATTCCGTATGATCATACTTAAAGTTATAGAAACTAGATAGGAGTATTATATTTAGAACATCCCCAGTTATATTTCCATTTTACAGAACGTATGAAAGTAATCATAAAAAACTGCCTTTGCAATAAAGGCAAGCAAACAATTTGCCATACATTCACACATTGCTACAAGGGAACCAAATTAAAATAGGTCTAAGCATTATATCTTTAATTACTTGCCATGAATATCTGTGAAGAGACAGGTCATAGGTCTGTTGATCAAACCTAAAGCATTGCTGGTTAAATGAACGACGTTCACAACCTTTCCTCTCACCACATTTTTCATTTTCGGGTCATTCGCAAACCCTTCAGAGCATGTATCTTCATCCGTCAGTGCAGAACTGACCCATGTTTGTATGTCACTCATCACTAGATCAAACTCTTTTAAACCTGGCCGATTCATCTCCGCAAGTGATTTTTTCATCTGGTACACAGAGTCACTCAGCAACTCAATGCAGTCTTTCATGGCTGCAACCTGTCGGGGAGCCATGCCATGCACATGTGATAATTTTACAATTGATGAGTGATGTATTAATTGGTTGATCAAGACGATGGATAGAGCAGTTTGGGGCCTAATAGCTTATTAGGCCTCTGTATGGATTGCACTAATGAAATACACAGCTTTACTTGACAGAAATTGAAGGCAAAAGTTATGGTAAGTTGTTAAACCGCATGAGGTTCTAATGAATTCAACGCTTGTTTTTTCTAGGGAAGAGCTTAAACTAATCGATGAACTGAAAATAAGTATTATCAGGGCTAGAGAATTGATCAAATAAGATCTTTCCATATCTTGTTTGCTTGTGTTAGAGGAGGTAGAAGTTAGGAGGATGTGAAAAGGACTGTATCTAGCACAATATACGAAGCAGTGAGGAAGGATATGAATGTTGAGTAAATATACTCCAAATTTATAGGGAATGGAATGTAGGTACTGCAGTGAACAATATCTTCTAAAACTTTCCATATTAGCAACTTGGTGATACACGTCCACACAGAATAAATAGTAAAAAGACTGAATGTTTATATCCATTTGGGGGGGGGGGGGGGGGGGGGGGGGGGGGGGGGGGGGGGGGGGGGGGGATTAAGCTGTTTGCCAAAATATCTTGCTTGTAGCTTTTAACAACGTGCATGTTGGTATCGGTTCATAGGCCTTAGTTGAAGCCAATTGCTTTTCATAACACGCTTGTAATTAACCATTGTGTATGTGTGAGTCTGAGTTGTGTAGAAACAGATATATGTAAACACTATTATTGATATTGAGAATAATGGGATTGTTGTTTACAAGACTCGATCTAATCCTATAAATACTTAATGAAACGACATGACTACACAAGTCAACCATTGTGTCATTTTATTCCTAACCGTTTGTAACTGCTAACGAACATAACTGACAAACTAAATAACTAACTATCTAAAAGGCAGTTTGGTTTAAGGTTCGACCCAAACTTTACATGTTGCCTTTATGACCCATACGACCCATACATAATTAAACATAAAAGTAAAGTGTTCTAATAACATTCACAACATTAAATTAGGTTACATTTCCTCCCTAATGTGTGAATGTTTTAATCCCTTTGCTGCTTGGTTCTTCCTTTCAAGTGATGATGATGAAATCATCACTGCTTGATGTGCTTACTTCTCTTTCCTCATTTGTTGGCATCCTTGTTTCTATTCCTTGTTGAACATCATCCCTTGCAATCGCTCTTTTCTTTCTTGGAGTTGCCATCTAGTTGTAGCCCTCTATTTCAACACTCATCTTTGCAAAAACCTGTGGTTCCTTTATCCAAGCAGTCCCACTGCTATTCCCGACCACATCTTCTCCTGGCCTTCCCTGCTTCGATCTTTGTGCTTCCTCATAGTATATCTTCACCATTCCTATGTACTCCTTGTAGCATTCCTTGAGGCTGGGCCTCATGATCTTTACTTGTGTCCAATCCTAATAAGGTGTGGGCACACTCTACTCTTGTTCCATGTTGTTGGTGAGTGTAATGTCCATATATCGCACCCAAATAACTATTAACAAAATTATGATAAAGCAACCCAACAAATCCACTTTTTTCACCACCCGATAACTGGTTGCTAACATCCTAACACATCCTGTTCAAATAACCTATGTAGAACCAATTCTAGCAAACTCCATGAATTTACCTCTGTAAAAACACTTCCCATTATTTCATACACCAACTATGTCCTATCTTTAATTAACCTCCCTAAGAAGAGACAAAAACCTAGGGAAAAGTGTTTACCTTCATGGCAGTATAACGTACCCATTCAAAACTCAAGTAAAATTTATAATCAATATAATCTTGAACATCACCTTGTCCATTTTGAGATCTTCCCATTCCTTTGATCAACGAACATTCTTCATCAAGTTCTAGTGATCTAAAATGATCATCAAGAGACTTATTTCTGTCCCACTTCAATTCTTCTAGTCCTTTTACACATGAGCCTTCATCCTGTGGTTCTATGGACTTGAAATATCTATTCAAGAATTTGTTGTGTTCTGTGATAACATGCTCCAGTCCATCATCATCTGTGTAACTTCCTTCATGTGCCTTCCCTTTTCCTTTTCCACCAAACATGTACTGTATGTTGCATTTGTTGTTGCTAATTTTCACTACATATCCTTGTTCTTCCAAAAGATCATAACTCAGGACATTCAAAGTGACTTCTGGTGTGTAGTGGACATTTGGGATCACAAAGTTCCCTTCTTTTGCTTCCATTATGATATCTCCAATACCATATGAGAAGATGAACTTCTTCTCAGTCTCTTCTTTCCCAATCATTTCAAACTTGTATTTCAGTTTCCTGAACAACGATCTTGTTGGACACATATGTTGTTTGTATGCACTGCTTACATACCAAATTTCATCCCAAGTTGCATCACTTGTGCCCTCTATCATGTAATCAGTGATTACATGCACTTTCTCAGGGTACTCAACCTTTTCTGCAACCTTCTTGAATGTAGGCTTCATAATTCCTTTCTGTTTCTTGAACAAGGCCTTCTTTTGCTTGTTTGGACATTTCCAGAATACATGCCCTCTTTCCTTGCATATGTAACATCTTGCCCTCTTCTCTTTCTGAGTACTGGCATTTGCAGACGCCCTTGAAGCATTATAGGCTTCATTTTCTTTTAACTATCGCTTCATACAACATCTCGCATAAAGCCTTTTGGAGATAAGGTTTTTCTCGCTGTCTGTTCCATTTGAAGCAGTTCGCTTTGGTGTCAGCTCTAAGCAAATATCTCCCAAATGTGTTAAACTTTGATCATGTCTGTATGTTGGCTTCTCCCTAGAATCTGAACCGTGGCTCTGGTACCACTGTTGGTATCGGTTCACAGGCCTTAGTTGAAGCCAATTGCTTTTCATAACATGCTTGTAATTAACCATTGTGTATGTGTGAGTCTGAGTTGTGTAGAAACAGATATATGTAAACACTATTATTGATATTGAGAATAATGGGATATGTTTACAAGACTCGATCTAATCCTATAAATACTTAATGAAACGACATGACTACACAAGTCAACCATTGTGTCGTTTTATTCCTAACCGTTTGTAACTGCTAACCCGAACATAACTGTCAAACTAAATAACTAACTATCCAAAAGGCAGTTTGGTTTAAGGTTCGACCCAAACTTTACATGTTGCCTTTATGACCCATACGACCCATACATAATTAAACATAAAAGTAAAGTGTTCTAATAACATTCACAACATTAAATTAGGTTAGAGTGCAATTATGCATTCTTTAGTCCCACATATTGTTAAATTATATGCCCAGATCTTTGATTTTTATGTTTAATATTTGCAACTTTTTCCTTTGGTAATCGGTAGATCCTAACTCTTACACAATTTACATTGGAGTAGAGAACCCCTAACATTACTTCAACTAGATTTACTTATATGTACATCAGAAATTCATCTCACAGTCAATTCTTCAAATATTTTATCTCAGAGTTACACTAACTTTGTTTCTTCAAATATTTACTTATATGCATGTATACAACTGGAGGTGGGTTCGAGATAAGCTCTACAAATGGGACACTTGGGCAAACCTTTCCGCAGACTGATTTAGCCGGCTGGGAGCATTCTAAATTACATACAATTCACTTTCCGGACCAATTGATACGCAACTTGAACATATATTGTTCTGGATGTATACAAATAGTACAAAAAGCGGAGGCTTTTGAATATCTTGTAGATTTGACTCCTAATGAGGCAAGTATCGAAATGAAATTTGTCTTGTTGATATGCTTAACTAGTTATAGCGTACAGTATGATAATGGACATGAATTAAAGCTATCAACTGTATTTCACATATTCTCCAATAATCTTTTTTGGGTAAAGGTTTACCACCGATACAAGCATATTAATCCATACAGAAAAGTTAAGGTACAATGTGAATAGTGGCTGGAGTGCCACATTAACCTCAAGCTAAAAACTCTTGAACTATGACTAAATCAATCAGAGACATGCCTCTATTGATAACAACCTATCAAAAACCAAGAGACCTAAGACACATCCCAATTCGTGATTCATAAGACGCGAGTAATTTATGTCCATTTCTCTAATATTCTTAAATTACCTGAAATCGTGATTAACTTTTGGAACTGATATCTCCTTGGGTAGTTTCCATTATCAAGATTATCCCAAGCATCATGTAGTAATATTAAGATGTATCCTAACTATGTTTTTCTAAATAGTTTAGGCTGCAACCAAAATTTCCTTTTCTGTTCGCCCACTCTTTGGTTGGTTATATGTCCAAAGTTTCTACTTATGGTAGCTAATACATGATACTGTTTTAAAGTTTACACGCGTACGTAGTCTATAAAAGACTGGAGTCTTGAACATGTTACTTTATCACAGTCTTTCATGATTCTTAAGACGCAAGTAATCTATGTCCATTTGTTCCATACCGGAAGAGAGAAGAGTTGATTGAGTCGAAAGTCAACCACGCTTTCTATTTAATGCTTACATCATGGTAAATAGTTTATGAAAAACAAAAGTCAACCATTTGTTCGTTATTTAAAATCGTTAATGATATATTGCTAAGTACTTTTAGGATGATATTGATCTTTGAATCTCTAAGAGTCACACTCACATATCTTCCACATCAGGAATCATTTATGGATGTAATAGATTAGGCGCACAACAATCTTGATCACATGTTGGGACTAAGTGACATCTATATCTATATTTTAGGTACATCATGATACACAATACTTAGTATATATATAGCCCATGACCATATCTCTATTAAATTTTCTTGCCCCGACAATCTAGTACAAGTGATTTAATTTGGATAATCTATTGATATCAACTATCCCCAGTTAGACTTTCATTTTACAGAAAGTATAAAAGTAATATGACACATGATACTTGTTTATAGATTATTGATGCATGATATTTATGATAATCATAGTATCTTGAAATCAACAATACAGTGGCACAGTGCCTTTGCAAATAATGCTATCATACAATTTGCTATAAACTCACACATTGCTACATTGGAACCATGATAAAATAGGTCTAAGTATTATCTCTACTTTCCCTTTAACTCTCTTGTGAAGAGATAAGCATAGTTTTGATTCAAACCCAAAGCATTGCTGGTTAAATGAACAACGTTCACAATCTTTCCTCTCACAACATTTTTCATTTTCGGGTCATTCGCAAACCCTTCAGAGCATGTATCTTCATCCGTCAGTGCAGAACTGATCCATGTCTGTATATCACTCATCACTAACCCCCAAAATCTTTTGAACCTGACGATTCATCTCCCCAAGTGATTTTTTCATCTGTTGTGGGTGTACACATAGTCACTCAGCAACACCAAACAGTCTTTTCTTTGGCTGGCAATATCCTTTTCGGGGAGCCAAACCGCCATGTCATTTGTGGACAATTTTACCATTGATGAGGATGTGGTTATAGTTGTGGTCATCAAGACCGATCTGATAGAGCGAGTTTGAGCTAATAGCTTGGGCTCGTTTGGATTGGGTCACTCTTGACTTGACAGTGAGTTGCAGGCAGAGTGTAGGGTAAGTTGTTAACCCACATGAGGTTCTGATGAATTCAAGGCTTGTTTTTTCTAGGGCAGAGATTAAATTAATGGAGAAACTGAGAAGAAGTATTATTAGGGCTAGAGAGTTGATCGAATAGGATCTTGTCATATTGCTTGGCTTGGTGTTGGATTATGTAAGAAATTAGGTGAGGGATTTGAAGAGGACCTGTGACTATCACAATGTATAAAGCTAATGATGTAGGATATGAATGGTCATAAAAAGAGAAAATACACACCAAAATTTATAGTAAAACGGAAAGTAGGCAACGAGCCCCTTTTTTCAAACTTGTAATATTGCCACCACAACAACAAAAATTAGTGAAAAGGTACTGAATAGGCTGATAGTCCAAGCGATCAATCCTATTGCTAAAATATCTTGCAAGTAGCTCTTAACGACGTGCTATAATGGATTCTTTAGTCACACTTGTGTTAAATGATATGCCCTGATGTCTGAATATTCATGTTTGGTATCATTGCAAGTGTTTTTCTTTGATAATTGGTAAATACTAATTCGAGCTTCATAGTCTTGGTTTATATTTGCACTGGAGTGGTGTACCCCCTAACCATAGTTAATCAAAGTCAGTAACTTAAAGCAGATTTAGTTTATCGTGTCTCAACCATTTTTCTTACAGCAGCAGTCAATTTTTCAAATTATCTTATCTTTGAGTCACATGAAGTTTGTATCTTTAAATGACTAGCTGGCATGATGAAAAGTGAAAACTTTCAGTGTGTGATTGTGCGAATATGCATCAAATTGGAGGTGGTTTCACTGGGTCCGGAAATGGGAAAGGGGTTGATGTGCGTTTAAGGTGGACCAATGGGGATTATGAGGTACAATGCACTTGATATCCAACCTGAACATGTAATGTTTGGATATTTACAAATAGTGCAAAAGAGCTTTTTGATATCTTGTATATATATATATTTATATATATATTTTAGTGAAGAAGGAATCTAAATGTAATTTGTCTTGCTGATGTGCTTAACAAGTTATAGGCTACGATATGGTACTTGGCATGTATGGACCTGCACTTAAAGCTTCCAACCATATTTCCTTATCTGGCCATGCTTCATATATTTTGAAATGGTGTTATAGTTTTGGTACTGATCGAAATCTCTTATGTGGGAGTTTAAATTGATGAAAAATGGTGATCTATAGGCATTTTCAGTCATTTGTAAGATGCATTTCTACTTTGTTTTCAGTTTAGTTGTAAACAAGTGCAATCTTTTTTTTTTTCCACATTTTAATCTTAACAATAGTTGTTACAGTCCTAATGTCTACTAGGAAGTTGATAAACAGGATATTGTTGTTCAGAATCTACACATAGGTGTGAAAATGCCTCAAATATGTTCTAACCTAAACACAAGCCCTATTTATACTTATGGCGGGTTAATTCATCTAGTTGAATACATGCATGATAGTGGTTAAATAGATCAAGCACATGCACAAGAAGCTGTTCCTTCTTGGCAGAAATCCTCCCATTGGCATTATGTTTGGGATTGATGACAATTGAATTTCCTTGAATTATAGATGAAAACCATGGCCGATACTAAACCAACTTGTTAATTATCTTCTCTGTTGTCCCTTTATTAATCCGTTACTAATAATAGCTGTGTATCCATGATTATTTTTCAGTCTTTTTTGTGATACAACTTTACCTTTGGCTTCCTACTGTTTCATGTAGGTGTACCAATCGGCACCCATTTACTTATGAATGGGTTGATTTTGGTTATGGTTTATCCCTAGTAGGTTGACTCAAGGGAAGCACGCCAAATAAGTCCAACAGACCTAGGAGCACCCATAGTGTATTTTTAATGCTTACGAAAGTGATTTATTATTATACATTGTCAAACAATTTTTATGAATAATATTTGTAGGATTCAACCACCTACAACCCTGGTTACTAGATGCGGAACCACGACCTTGAAGATACACACAAGCAACAAAGATGAATCGACAGAAAAGAAAAGAACAAGGAGAACGAGCACAAGGTAATATCCCTAATCGACGTTTAGATTAATAATTGAAAGAATGCGTACAAAGCCCCTCCCCCCTCACCTCCTTTTATAGAGATGAGGGGGAGGGAAAACCGACTCCAACAAGGAGCCCCCTCACCTCCTTTTATTGAGATGAGGGGGGAGAACAAAAAACACATGAGTTGGGCTTGAGACACAAGTTAACCCACGACCCTTTATTTTGACTAATAACGAACTTAACACTTGACTACCTTGGACTTATGCTAAAATAAAGACTAAACCTAACAATTTTCACCTTAGGATTTATATTAGCATACACCAACATTCAGCAATTCCAAGCAATGTTGTAATTTGAGTCCAGGTACCACCTTCGTCAAGGCATCTGCAGCATTGTGTTCAGTACCCAAATTTAGAACTTTAACAGTCTTTTCTTCCAAGACCTTTCTGATAAAGTGATAACGTACATTAATGTGCTCAGTCCTCTCATGAAAAACATGATTCAGCGATAAGTGAATCGCGCCTTGATTATCATAATTAACTGGTGCCACAGTGTTAAGCTCCACGCCTAACTATTCCAAGAGTCCTCTTAGCCAAATAGCTTCCTTCACAGCTTCCATAAGAGCCATATACTTCGCTTGTGTAGTTGAAAGAGCCACCACGTGTTGTAGCGTTGCCTTCCAGCTTACAACACATCCCTGTACTAAAAATGTGTAATCAGTAATAAACCTACTTTATCCGGATCCTTAGCGTAGTTTGAATCAACAAAACCTGTTACATCCACATTGTTGCCACGATTTGTCCCATACACCAAACCCACGTTTGCAGTACCCCGCAAATATTTCAAAATCTATTTCACTGCTTCCCAGTGATTTTTGCCTGGATTCGTCAAATATCTACTAACTACACTTACCGTTTACGCTATGTCTGGCCTCGTGCACACCATTAAGTACATTAAGCTCCCAACCGCATTTGCATACAACACCTTACTCATCCTTTCAACATCACAATCCCCAACCAGACAATTCTTCAATGACAGCTTAAAGTGCCCACCCAATTGCATCTTAACCGATTTACCATTGTCTATTCTAAAATTATTCAAAATCTTAGAAACATACCCGGATTGTGACACCCTTAGAATCTTGTGACTCCGATCCCTGACGATCTCCATACTAAGAATCTTCTTTGCTTCCCCGAGCTCCTTCATGTCGAACTCCTTTTTAAGCAAAGACTTAATATACTCAATCTCAGCCTTGCTCTTACAAGCAATTAGCATATCGTCTACATATAACAATAGATAGATATACTCATCTGGTGCATAACTCCTGTAATATACATAGCTGTCGTAACTGCTACGCTTGAACCCGTTGCTCAGCATGTACTCATCGAACCTCTTATACCATTGCCTAGGTGACTGCATCAAATCATAAAGGGATTTCTTTAAAAAAAATATACCTTGTTGCCTTGTTCATATCCTGGTGGCTGCCTCATGTAGATCAATTCTTCAAGATTTCCATGTAAAAATGCTGACTGTACATCAAGCTGCTCCAGCCCATAATCTTTACACGCAGTCAATGCAAGTATAACCCGAATAGATATGTGTCGAACTACCAAAGAAAATACTTCATTGTAATCAATACTTACCCTCTATGTGAATCCACGAGCCACCAACCTTGCCTTGTACCTAGGATTTTGAACACCTTCAATCCCTTCCTTTATCTTGAACAACATTTGCGGCTCACCAACTTTTTCCCAGCTGGATGTTCTACTAATTCCCAAGTCTTGTTATTTCTAAGAGAATCCATCTCTTCTTTCATAGCAGCTTTCTAGTTAGAACTGTCTTCACAAGCAACTACCGCTTGGTATGTCAATGGTTCATGAGTATCTTCTTCCTCTACTGCAACAAACGCGTAAGCAGCCATATTACTTTCATCTTGAAACCTCAAAGGTTTCGTTCTTGTCCTTAGCTCTCTATCCCAAACCAACTGATAATCTGTGAGATCCGGTGGCTGATCGGTTTCTTGATCCCCTGCATCTTCATCATCGGCATCTTCCTGATCTGTGTGATCTTTCTCAGGCGTATGATTACTTAACCTCTGCAGTTCCACCTCGGCTTGTAATTCCTCAACAGACTTATCACCTACACCAGAAACCTTCAACGTGTCTTTGTACATAACACTTTCATTGAAGACCACGTTCATGCTAGTGAATATTTTAGGTGATTCATCATCAAGCTTATATAGTCTGTACCCCTTCGCATCCTCGAGATACCCTAAAATAACGCATTTTACCGCTCTCGGCTTGAGCTTACCTTGTTTATCGTGTGGATATGCGACACAGCCAAAAATCCTCAACATCTTATAATCACTTGGATGTCCCGACCACATCTCCATTGGTGTATTTTTCTCAATCGCTCTCGATGGTGACCTATTGATAAGATATGCGGCCATACATGTCGCTTCTGCCTAGAAGGTCTTGGGCAATCCAGACTGAATTAATAAACAGCGTACCTTATCCATGAGAGTTCTGTTCATAACTTCTGCTACCCCCATTATGTTCCGGTATCCCCGCAACTGTCAAATGTCTAACAATCCCACTCTCAATGCATAGCTGCTCAAACTCCAGATTATAAAACTTAAGACCATTATCTGTCCTCAGCTTCTTAACCATCCTCTCAGCCTGATTCTCTACTAACTACTTCCACTTTTTGTACTTTCCAAATGCTTCATGTTTGAACCTGAAGAGATAAACCCATACCCTCCTAGAATAATCATCAACAATAGATAAGAAGCACCTCTTACCTCATAATGATTCCACCTGAGACGGACCCCATAAGTCTGAATGAACATAGTTTATCACTCCCTGAGTAGTGTGCCTTTCTATACTGAAACTGACTCGATGTGACTATCCCAGAACACAATTCTCATAAAAATCAAGCTTACCTAGACTATTCTTGCAAGCAGCCCCTGCTTTTCCAATACATGTAGTCTCGCCTCGCTTATATGTCCTAGTCTTTTGTGCCAAACATGCGCAAGACTGTCTTTTTCTTTAACACTAGCATTAAGCTCACCTGCCATTGCATGTCATCCAAAGAGTATACGTAATTATCCCATCGTATTCTGGATAAAATAACCCTAGAACCATTAATCACTTTGACTTTGCCCGACTGCAATTTTATGATAAATCCCTCTTTTTCAAGAGTTCCCAGCGATATCAAGTTTATTTTAATTCGAAAATATACCTGACATTGTGTAACACAAAACATGACCCATCATTCAGTTGTATCCTCACCTTGGTAATACCTCTGATCTTACACTCCGTGTTGTCGCATTTTAGAAAATCAAAAAGTATATCTAACCTAGGTGTCATGTGGTATGAACATCTTGAATCCATGATCCAATCTAGCAGAGCCTGTGTGCTCATCACCTCAGAATCGTCATATATCGAACCACTAGAGTTTGGTTGCTCATCTTTCTTGACGTAACCTGTTGACTTCTTGTGATTATTCTTCGAACAGTTTCTTTTCAAGTGATCATGAGATTGGCAAATTAAGCATAGTTATTAGGTATAATAATATTTTTTTTCTTTCTAAAATTATTAATTACAATTACATAATTGCAATAAGGTAATACTCCGTAGGGTGAATACATACTTAGAAGTTCAACAGTGATAGTAGTAGTGAAATACGGAAATTGATTTGTACACTTTGAAAATTGATTGACACACTATGATACATATACTAAAACTTGTATAATATTGACATCCTGCTTTAACTATTTATACATAAGAATGTTCAAATAAATAACTGAAGCGCGCAAATCATCTCCCATAAGAAATCAACCGGGTTCTGGAAGACATTGTTTAAGACCCGTTTTATTTTATTACCACCTTGATGCAATTACGCATGCGCACAATTTGGCTTACATATATAGCACACAAAATAAATGGAAAGGTATTTTCAGCAATTTTATAACAAAGAAGGTCAACTCATGATAGTATATAACTAGTAACTTTTACCATTTCCATTTCCATGTTTGTCAAAATTAATATGGTTATCTTTTATTAAATTGAACTAATGGAAGACGATATTGAGAGTTATTTACTTTTTTATTATTAAAATGAAATATTAATAATGATGCTGAATATAAAGATGGATATACTATATAACAACAAAAATGTTGTTGCAGCCCTCAAGTTTCAGGGGGCATACCTTTAAACATGTGGTCTGAGTTTTAACTGTGTCTAGTTGATTAATAGGTTGGCCACTGCTGTGATATCCGAAAATAGTCTCTATGAACTTATGTTTGGTTATAAACCTAAAATCTCACACTTAAAGTCTTTTGGATGTCTATGTTTTAACACCATTTTAAATTCTTCAGATAAATTTTCTTCAAGAAGTGAAAAATGTGTTTTTATTGGATATAATTTTGATAAAAAAAGGTTACAAACTTTATATCTGGATTCAAAACAAGTTTTATGTGCTAAAGATGTAAAGTTTTATGAAACGATTTACCATTTTAAGAATGATTCTTTAAATAAAGAATATGTGATTGAAACTGACGGCATAAACAATTTAAACCTTTTTGATGTCCAAAGGTCAAATGTGCACTATGATGATGTGAGATAATAGTGAAGGTGGGGGTACAAATCCATCTTCTATTGATTTTGTAGTAGAGTCTACTGGTGCAGATTTAGTTCATACTGCACAACCCTCTGCCAGCATTAAAGGTTTTGACAATTCAGATTCTAAAACTATATCTGATGTCAATTCTGACTTGCTTGGCAGTATAACTACACAGGGTCCAATAGATGATGGTGGTGCAACACCTATAGATGAAATAAACACATCTGAGGGTGAAGATCTAAATGTATATGACTTACATATGCTTTTACAACCGGATAAAAGGTATCCAGGTCACAGTAGTATAGGTGAGCCTCAGACTTATAGAAAATCAAGTAGGAAGTCAATTATGCCAAGTAAGTTGAATGATTATGTTGTGGATATTAAAGTCAAGTATGGTCTTAATAAGTATGTCAATTATTCAAATTTAAGTAGTGACAATTATTCTTTTGTTACAAATTTGAATAAGACATATGAACCTAAGTCCTACAAAGAGGCTGCTACTGATCCAAGGTGGGTTGATGCAATGAACTCTGAAATGGAAGCCTTAAATAGAAATAAGACTTGGATAATCACTGATCTACCTAGTGGTAGAAAAGCTATTGGGAGTAAATAGATTTTTAAAGTAAAATACAGATAGTAAATGATTTTTAAAGTAAAATATAAATCCACAAGTGAACTTGAAAGGTTTAAAGTCAGACTTGTGGAAAAAGGTTTTAACCAAAAAGAAGAAATAGATTATGCAGAGACCTTTTCACCTATAGTGAAAATGGTCACTGTTAGATGTGTCTTTAGTCTAGCAGTTCAAAAGGGTTTGGCGGTTTATCAGTTAGACATCAATAATTCTTTCTTGTATGGGGAAATTGTTGAGGATATCTATATGTGCTAATGATAAAAAAATGTGCAAACTGCAAAAGTCCTTATATGGAGTTAAAGAGGCACCTAGGATGTGGAATGCGAAATTAACTTGTGTTTTGAAAGATTATGGATTTAAGCTGAGTAAAAAGGATTTTTCATAATATACTAAGCCTCGTGATGATTTTTTTTGTTTTGCTCTTGGTATATGTTGATGATATTCTTGTTACAGTGATTAGTTTAGCTGAAATTAACAAGTGTAAACAGCTTTTGAACTCAAAATTTTTAATCAAAGATCTTGGAAAACCCAAATATTTTCTAGGTATTGAGGTCTTAAGTGATAATAATAAGCTGTGGTTGTGTCAAATAAAATACTGTCTGGAGCTGCTTAATGAATCTGGTATGTTAGCTGCTAAACCATGAAAAGTTCCTTTATATGTTGGAAAAACAAGTAAGCCTGTTAAAATTGTTGGTTGATAAGCTGCTAGATAATATTAGCAATTATCAAAAGCTTGTTGGCAAGTTGATATACCTTACTATTACTAGGCATGACATAGCTTAGGTTGTTCATAAGCTAAGTCAGGTCATGCATTCTCCTAAGACGACTCTTTCTTTTAACGATGCCTAACCGCCACACCAATCATCCGGGGAGAAAGAGCCTGACATTCATTTTTCCTTAGGTATCTTAAAGGGTCACCTGGAAAAGGTGTGTTATTTGTTAAGAGTGATATGTTCAATGTTAGAGCTTATGTGGATTCTGACTGGGCCAAGTGCACTGCAACCAGAAGATCTATCACTCGATATGCAGTGTACTTAGGAGACAGTCTCATATCCTAAAAAAGGAAAAAGCAAAATGTTTTGGCAAGGTTTTCTGTTGAGGCGGAGTTTAGGGCCTTGTCTAATGTTGCATGTGAAATCATTTGGGTGTTAAAAATTCTCACCAAGTTAAACGTGAGTTATTATACATCTGTAAACATGTTTTGTGATTGTAGTTCTCTGTAGATAGCAGCAAATCTCGTGTTCCATGAAAGGACCAAGCACTTTGAGATTGATTTATTTTTCTTGAAGGAAAAATTGCTGATGGGATTATCAAGACTTGTAAAGTCAAGTTTCAGGAAAATGTGTCTGACATTCTGACTAAAGGTTTATCTGTTGATGAACATAAAACTTTTTATGATATGATGCATTTAGTTGACTCTTTCCACTTTTAGCTTATGGGGGCATATTAAAATGTGATGTATTTTGGTAAGCTTAAACCTGGTTAAAATACTTCAGGCGTCTCAAGGTATATTTCAGGTAAAGTTTATTTTCATTATATAATATATATTTTTGCTGTGTTTGTAGTTGGTTTAGTTTTTCAGGGACTTATTCTGCCATGGATGTAAAGTTGTGAAGACCTAGCTATAAATAGTCTCATTCACCTAAACCCTAGTTATTATCTTAATTCGTTTTCTCTCACTAAAATTTTTATTAAGTTAGATCATCTCTCTAGAAGTTGTATTCCAGTTAGGGTGATCTTGTTTTAGTTTTTATTGTATTTGTATTGAACTCAAAATCAATAGTCACATTTGAAGTGGCTAACTGATGTTGTGAATAAAAAGTATAAAGGGGTGGCTGGTTGTATGAATCGGTTTGGTTTGTTGTGTTGATTTGAGTTGTTTTATAAAAGTTTACAACTTGAGACTTCATACATTTTATAGTGATAACTAAAAACCATTTTATCAGTAAGCCACCCTTGAATGGTTGCATATTCGCTAAATTTAAGCTTAATAGTTAATAGTTTATTCATTTTTTTCGAACAAGGCAATTTTAATTATAAAACTCAACACCAACTACAACAAAGTGTTACAACAGGAGGACTAAAACCAACCTGAAAATACTCAAGACTACAAGCTATACATAGAAACAATTTAAACTATCTAAGAAAGGAAACCAAGACCTCACAATCTAAGTCAACCTCTGTGCAACAACTTATATCCTTGACTACCATGACCTCACAGCCAAGAAAATGAAGACCATGAATTTATTCATTTTATATGAACAAATAAACAACTTACACCGTGTTGGTAAAATAGCTTTGAGGTCACTTGATAAGTTTGTATAGGATGTCAATTTTCCCAATGAAATTACCTCGGATGCAAAGAGTGATATTATTTAATAAATTTTTTGTGGGGCTTTTACCCTCCTTCGGTTAAAAAAAATTATAATGAAATATGTTACACTGAAATATATGTTTGATCACAAAGTAAATCTATCTTTTTCCATTAAATATATTTAATTTCTAGATAACAATCTAATACGAGATAACAATATGAAGATGGTAGTGGGGTGGCGGGATGCTTCCTGCCAACCTCTTCCGGACACACAAAGTGTATAGGAAAAAACGTTAAATTGATAGAAGATTGGTCGAGTGTATAGGATTATATTGTGTTTACTTATAAAACTCTTTAATATGTGCATTTCAAGAATGCTTATTTTTTACCAAGCCTATTATTGTTACTGGTTTTACATTAATTTTAATCGAATGTAAAACTCCTTTATACTATTCTACTTGTTTATGAAACTTTGGTCATGGATACGATTTAAGTTAAATATAACTTCTATCAAATTTGCGCAGATTATTCTTGATGTTCCAACTGGATAGATCTTAGAATATAGAATAAGCTGGTGAAACTGGATTTGAAGCTAATATGCAGGTAAATTTCCTTATTGTTTCTGCAGATTATGAAAGGTGTGTTGCATATTCTCTCATATCTCGATGTAAACTGTTAACATAACATACTATGGTGATAGATTTGGTGTTGGCTAGAT
>BQNB010032918.1:8788-52781 GCA_026074375.1 Tanacetum coccineum
TCTTTTGACTTATATTGTCAAACCAAAAGGGACAGAGCAAGGGTGTTTCAAAATAGCTAGATACAACCAAATAAGCACAACCAAAGTGTGCTTAAGCTGCTTATGCAGCTTGAGCACTTAAGCTCACTTTTGCTTATTGGGAGATTGACAGAAACCAAAAGGACACTTAGAAACTTATTTTTAAACTGAAAATTGTGGTTAAAGTAGCTTAATAAAGCCCACACACTCAGCCAAAGTTGGCTGAGTGGTTACAACCCATGACCAACACCATTGTGACCCATTTTCAGGCAATGCCAAACACCCCCTTAAATATATAAAAACGATTTTTTTAACTGAATTTTTGTTAATTGAAGGCTGAGAAAGTGATTATAAGTATGGTTTAACAACTTTAAGACATTGTTATATAAATTTAAACAGAATTAAAAGCTTGTATGAATTTTTAAATTCCAACAGTAGTGATATCAAGAGAACACTTAACTTTTTTATTAAAAACAAACAAACTTACAACATAAACTTAAAAAAGGAACTGAATACAATAATTGCTTAAAGAAAAACTTAAATTAAAACATTTTAAACTAAAACATGTGTAATGTGGTGTATTTAACTTCGGCTTGCTTTTCTTCTTTTTATACAAGTCCCAAAGTCATTCTTGGTTCTTTGGCTGTGTTTCTTGTGAGAGTACAATACCTCCAAGCAATCCTAGCCCTCTATTTGTCTTGACTTCATCTCAGCCATTGAAGGGGTTCGTTGGGTTGAGTGTTTTGCCAGGGAAAGGGTTATAGGGGCAATGGGGAGGTGGGAATGAGCTGGGAGATGTAGGAAAGTACTTGGGATAGTGGTTTGGGAGTGAAAACAGGGGGAGAGGGGGTGGTATGGTTTTGGCGCCAAGTGGGTTCGACAGTTATGGTTGGGAAGGTTTAAACGAAAAGAATGAAAACGATGCAAGAGTAGTCCCTCTTCTTTTCTTCTCTTTTCATTTCTTTTTGGCCCCTTTTTCAGTTATAAAAGAAGTTTAAAAAGTGGCATATTTGGCCCCTCTAGTTTATAACTAAAAGAAGTTTGAAAAATTGCAAAAACAGTCCTTGTGTTTTATTTTTCTATTTTTTTTTTCTTTTTAAAACATCTTTCAAACTTGGCATTTTTAGCCCCTAAGGTTTTATTTTTTCATTTTTAATTATAAAACAAAGTTTACTAAAATTTACATTTTGGTCCTTGTGTTTTATATAAAAAAAATGTTTTGGGCTTGGGTTTTGTGTTGGGCCCATTGGGCTTGTATTGGGCCCACTGGGTTTGGGTTTGGGCCCAATAAGGTTTAGGCTTATGTTATTGGGCTTTTTAAGGCCCAATAAGGTACAGGTTTGGTTATTGGGCTTTTTCAAGCCCAATAAGGTTATGGAGTGGGTTTTGTGTGTACAATGGCTGAGATGTGCTGTAACGTGGGCTATGGATGGGCCTTCAAGCTTCATAAATATCTATTTGGCTTATCCGCCGGCCTAAAGAAAAAAAAAAAAAAAAAAAAAAAAAAAAAAGAAAAAGAAAAATAAAAAACATCAGATGGTAAAATTGCATTCAATAGTATTCATCATTTCGGCTCCGGTTTGACTGCTGATATTCTTCATAATGACTCTGACTTTGACATTTTTGGGACTTTGGCCTTGATTTTTGCACAGTCTTTTGGCATCCATGCTCAGTTTGTCATTTTTTGGCTTGGTTTTCTGTCTTTTTGAATGATATCCCACTTCCTGCACAATACAAAGCAAAACAAACATAATTTGGCAGTTTTTGTCTGTTTTTGGTCATTTAAGCTCGTTTTTAGAGGGTAAAAGATATGTGTAATTAAGCACTTATCATTAATCATGGTACTAAAAGGTATTAGAATACAAGCTCATATCCGCACCATAATCAAACAAAATTAAAGCCTTAAAACGGTTGTTTAGGAGAAACTACCTTGATGACGTTAGAGTTCTGGGGCTAGCATCTCTTCTCCCAATGTATAAGATCTTCTTTGATGTGTGCCATTTCCCGTTTCCATTCCTAGTTCTTCAATTTTGGGCAATTCTCTATCAGTTCCAAGTGTTCCACATTCATAACAGCATGCTGTCCTTCTTTTGAATCTTGTTGATGTTGTAGTTGGTATTACCCGCAATCATTGTATCATACCATTACCTCTTGCAGTTAACACACTTGGTTGCACATGCCCGGTGTGGATGAAACTTGCACTTGTGCAAGGGGTAGATTTCCAAGTATAAGCCTTCTTTTCAACAGGACAACCGTGTATGACCTAGCTACATTTTGCTTCTTGTGGGTTGTTGATTGTTTCTTGATGAATCATCAGCCTTCTTATTGTTGTCATCTGACCTTTTTTGCATAAATCGTAGTTTCTGATCCATCCAAGTCATTGCCAATCACGATGCATCATCAAGAGTGTGAGTTAGGTTCTTGCAAACATGACATTCCCATAGAAAGTTTATCTGGAAGTCCACTGATGTACTAATTGTCAACCATGATCGTCCTCATCAGCAAGAAATTTTGTGCACATCAAGGCTAGTTCTTGGAAACGCTGAGTATAGGCTGCAACATCGTTTCCCCTGACCCTAAGATTCCACAGTTCAATTTCAAGTTTCTTGATTTTACCTTTCAGACAAGATTTATCCGTCAACTTCTTCTTGAGGGTTCCCCAAGTCATGGCATAGGCAACATCATGACCTAAGGTTCTCACATGACCATTCCACCAGGTTAGTGTAGGACCTAGCAGAGTGCAGGTAGCGAACTTTACTTAATTGTCAACGGCACAACCGCTAATGTGGAATACTGATTCCATCTTTTTGAGCCACTGAGACAAGCCAACAACGCCTTTAATTCCCTTAAAGTTCAAGGGTTGGCATTTCATGAAATCGGCGTAGGAACAGACACGTGCAGGTTGCACAGGCCTTCTAAGTCCTCCACCCGAACTTTGGCTTGCATCATCCTGAGTATGGGTAGAGTTTCTTTGGATTGCCCAATCGATCATAGCTTGAATGGATTCTGGAGTCATGGCGTCATTTGTTCCTTGTCTTGTTACAGGCATGATTCTACTAATCACAAGAATACAATGTATGTGAGATATAATCACAATGTCGATTCAAATGGGTATGATAATAATAACTACACCACAACACAACGGAGAATGAATAAATAACAAATGATGTCAATCATAACATAAAACATCAACATTTCATAACATAATGTCGAATCATACATGATTTGTTTGGATACAAAATGACTACTAATGATTTAGTACAGAAAATGAAATTACGTCCTAGAGTCTATTAGCTGGGAGTTACCCATAAAACTTAATAGACTATACAAGATAGCTAGAAATGAAAAGTATAACTAGCAGCTACTACCGGCGTCCTCTACTGTATCAATTCGAGCTCTAGCCTCTAGCACCTGGGTACGCATCATCTGTCTGACTGCATGATCCTCAGCGCTCTGGCACTTCCACTCCATACGACTCATGTGAGTCTCTAGTGTCTCAAGTCGTGCCAATAACGCCCTGTTTCGAGCCTCGGAACTAAGGTAAGCCTGGCGGACCTCATGCAACTCTATCTGGTAAGCAATCCTTTGGCCTCTCACTACATCAATCTTGAGTCTAATGTCCTTGCGGTTAGTCTGAGCGTCATGAAGCTGTGTATAGAAATCCTCACTCTCTCTCCTGTGAACCTGTGCCTGGTAGCTGACCCTCAAGTTGACTTCCTCAATAGAAGTCATCATCCTATGCTCAGAAGCCTGTAAAGCTCTAACATAACCAACATTCTCTGCTCTGTTAGCAGCTCTAGCAATAGTCTGGGCATCATGACCAGGACTACGAATCAAACCATGTCCTGCCTCAACAGTATCAACAAAATCATACTGACCTCTAGGTGGTCTAGCAGCAGCAACAACAGAACTCTCTGCTACACCACACCTAAGTGGGGGAGCAGTAAGTAGAAAACTCCTCTAAGGTGCCATGTCCTCCTCGGGGATGTCATCTCTCATACGAATCATGGATGCCCTATGACCTAATGGTGCCTGATCATAGGCAAGGCTGGTGGGTGGTATAGGTGCGGCAACATGCTCAGCAATGCGTGCTTCCATGGATGCTGACATGGGTGGCTCAAGTCTAATAGTCTTTCGTGCCCTACGGAGACGTGTCTGAGAAAAAGGGACCCTAGTCTGAGGTGATCTAGGTGTAGGTGCAGACTCATCAGTCTCAAATGCCTCCGTATCCCCAGCTAAGGGAACATGGTCAACAACAGGTACCACAGAAGGGTCGGCCAAAGCTAGGTGCTCCTCCTCCTCCTCATCCTCAGTGGGCTTCTCGTCCTCATCATTAGTATCATCATCCTCGTCGTCATCATCGGAGGGATCATCATCACCATCCTCTCCGTCAGCAGGGTAGTCAGTATGGTCCTCCTCGGGATCCTCATCGTCATCCTCAGGCTCATCTGGATAATCAATAGAATCCTCCTCCATCGACTCTGAGTCAGCAATGTGTCCGGGTGACTCAGCAATCGGCGAAGCGTCATCAGCATAAGGCTGATCCTCGACACGAATGTCATCATCTGATGGTACATGGTACTCCGGGTGCTCTGGCTCTGGAACGTATACCGGTACATGCTCGTCCAACTCCATGGGGTCAGGCACGTAAGCAGGTGACAGTGGTGGTGCCTGCCCTTGTTGGGCAACCTCCTTGTAGGGGTCCATCTCCGGAAGCTCGCCGGCATTCACAAGTGGAATACCCCATGATAGTCCATTCGAATAAGAGGATATGGACATATAGGTGACCGTAGACGATGCGTTGTCTGATGACATGGCTAATCTGTAACCATAATATAAACTTGTATAAGTATATTATATAAGATCAGCAGTAATATACGTAATGTAATATTAACACGTATATAACCTATGTAAGCACTTAGTATAATCAACTAATGCTAAAATGATGCATGACATGTAAGCATGTATACTAGATGCAAACTAGATGTAACACTACCCGTTTGCATGAATGTCCCTTTAAAAAACTTTTGAATGACGCAATGTTTAAAAAAACGGTTATAGACCAAGTAAAAATATTTGACCTGGTTCTCTATAACCTTGGCTCTAGATACCAATCTGTAACACCCCCAAATAGGGTCGCAGCGGATTAATGTATCCGGGAGCGTTACTTCATAGTTCAATAACATAAGATATGAGAACGACCTCTAAAAGAGTCGTTTAAAAACTGATACATTGGATTTCATAAATTGTTTGTTACAAAAGCCCATAGGCTTAACTTGTTTAACTTGAAAAGTAAAGATTTCTCAACATAACAATATCCCAAAATGTAATGCACATAAATCTTTATAGCAATATGACTTCAAAAGTCGACCATCCAATGTACCCATGACTTGCACCTTATTGACCTAAGAAAACATGTTTAAACTGTCAACAATAATGTTGGTGAATTTATAGGTTTATAAATTAAATGAAGCGGATAGCAAGATTTCCCTGTAATAAAGCAACGAATACAATATCACAAAAATGTATTACGATATGCACTAAGCTCATGACACTGAAGCTAAACAATGTATGTATATCAAATACATATAAATGATGGTGCCCAATGTAGATGTTCAACCCGTAACATCTATGAGTCTGAAATGGTATACATTCGTCGTTTCTGGCCAACCGGTAAACTAGCAAGTGCTACTTGCCCAAACGGGGATGTTAATCCCAATAGATCTATTCATAACATTCGCGCTCACATAATGCAATTAACAATTACATCCATGCAATTAACAGTTCATTATGATGGGCTTAGTGGGTTATAGCTACTTAGGCAAACTCGTAAAATGTACTTGCATCCAATTTGTAAAACAAACACGATCTCATCCTCGAGATTTGTAAATCATTGAAATATGTAAAATGGGGACTGTAAACTCACCTTAAGTGAATGAACGAGTAATGAATCAAATGCGTGACACGTCACGTAATAGTCCAAATGCAACCTAAATAACCTAGGTCGTATGAATATATTGAACTTGAATAATTAATATTATTAAATCATATAATGCTACATCACCACCTAAATGTGTTTGTAAAAATGTTGCATTTATTCATAAACGAAATAAATGTCTCATAAAAATATTCATGTGTTTTTATACTTAAAAACATAGCCCTTTGTATATTTGTAAAAATAATATACTTTAATATTTAAAGTATATAATTACTTCTTATTTAAAGTCCGTTTTGCATAATACTTATACTCGTGATCTCGTATTTAGTTTGACTATAAAAATATCATTTTTATAAATATTACCCTACTGATGAACAGTAACTTTAAATATTTTTAATAAATTATATAAAAATACTTTTATATAATTAATTATTGAAATATCATATTTGACGTCTTAACTCCGTTTTTAATATTCTTTATATACATGGGTTTACAAAATAATTTTCTAATTTTTTCTAAACTCTTTGAAATCTGCTGTCTACTGTAGAAAATTATTATTTTTATAATATTACTTTTGTAAAGTTACTTTTGTATATTTAATTAGTAAATCATGTGAAATTCATAACTTGGTCAATATCCAATGGTTTTTCAAGTTTCTTACATTTTTAGAATCCCAAAATTTATAAAAGTATCAGATCATTTTAATATTCTAATTTTTTTTATAAACTTTCTTTTATAAAAACACTTTTTGTATTTAATCTTGTAAAAATCATATCTTCTTCGTTATTTATCGGTTTCGCGAGTTCTTTACATATTTGGAAACCTCATAATATGTACTATTACAGAAAATTATCAAAATAATTCTATTAGTTTCGAGTTAGTACAGTTTTATAAAGTTTATTTTATAAAAAATACTTTTTATGCTTAATCTTGTAAAAATCATATCTCCTTCGTTATTTATCGGTTTCACGAGTTCTTTACATATTTGGAAACCTCATAATATGTAGTAATTTATAAAAATACTAAATTATTAGTTTATGATTCGAACCAAAACAGTTGTTTTTAAAGTTTTATATAAATAATTATATAAACTTAGTTTTTGAGTAATTTAACTTAACCACTTTATTTCAAGACCTATAATTTAGATAATATGACATACTATACATAAATTAAGTCCTCTACATTATGATTAACATATCATGTTCATAAAGTCTAATAAAATATTTTACACATTTAAATAAATCACATAAACTTTATATTTAAATAATTACCCCTAACTTGATAAATAATCAAAATATTTATCCATTGTTTGCAAATCCTAGTTCCTAATATGTTAACACATTTTTAACATCATAGTGATCACATAAAAAAATGTAGTTCGACCATATTCATAGGTTTAGACATTTTATAAACTTGAAAATGTTTCTAGGTGATGATTAACATTACACAAATTATATAATGCATGAAATGATAAAAATAACTAGATTAGGGTTCTAAGTTAACCTTTGATGCGTGAATGATGGGAGAAAAACAAATTCGAACCCAACACAAACCCTAGTTCGAATTTAGAAATGAGAAAACCCTAGCTTGAAAAACCCTTAAGAACACTTGTAATTTCCCAAGTAATGTCTTCAATGCACCTTGGAGTGACTTAGTAATGACCTTGGAATACTTGTAACACTTGAGAAAATCAAAACTATGAAAGTTTTTGTGTGATGTGAGTGAGCCGTGGGCTTAAGAAGAGTTGGGAGAGTTTTGTGTCTTAGTTTTTGCTTTGAAATAAAGTGTGTGTATTCTTGTTACCTTAGGGTCTTATTTGTAGTTAAACATGGATGTAATACCTCCTAAGTAAAACCAACAAATGGTTTTTGGGTCTTGGAAATGTATAACCGGTCATGGTGTTCAAAAGAGAGTCAAAGTATGGTTTTGTGATTTAACTAATGTATTAGGGTGAAGAGTGTGTAAGAAAAGTGAGTATGTTTGAGGTGACTTAAGTTTGAGCATGGGAAACATTTCTCCTATGCTTTCCCTTAATCCTTGCCGATCAATACCATACTTGGGGACAAAGTTTCATAACTTTCCTAAGCTTAGATCCATTGTGTAAAGAATAGGGTTGATAGGTAAGCATGGCATGATTTTTACTTTGTGTAAGTATGATAAGATGGAGACTTAAGCATGCTTGCTTGTGCTTCCTTCTCTAGCCGTCCCTATGGGTGAAAGAAGTAAGCATGGAAGCTTGAAATGAGGGTTGACGATCCAATGGTTAATAAATAATGTTGTTTAAGGTTAGTAGTGGGTTTGCTTTTGATTTAATTTAAATGAGTTGTGTTGTTTTTGTTAGTAACCGATTATGGGAGGTCTAGGATAAGGGTTCTTGATCCTTTGTATAAAAGATATAGTAGTTTAAGTGTTAGTGGGTGATTTAGGCATTTAATTTGAATGTATGTGTGCTTGAGAAGGCTTATACACGGATTAATTTACATATGTGTATAACTTTGTATAGTTTTTGAATATTGGGTATAATGGTAGGCACTTGATGAGGTGTGGACGAGTTTCTAAGGTTACATGCATGGGATACATTTTTAATATAATCTAGAGTCTACTTGAGGACAAGTAGGATTCAAGTGGGGGGATATTTGATGACATCAAATAACGTCACATTTATACCATCATTTATCCCGAATAAACTAACCACTTTTGTATAATTATTGCAAGAATGTGTACTTAATTGCTTAAAAGTGTTATTTGCAGTAATTGAGGAGTAATTTGTGAAGACATGCTAAAAAACACATATTTTGGAGCTAAAACGAAGACATTTGAAGATATCCTAATTCTGACCCATACGTCGTATCCAGGAAAAAAGATACGGCGTATCAGCGCTAAGTCTTCTCATGAAAACGTGTATTCACAATTCCATATATGGCGTATCCACCTTCTGCCATACGCCGTATCCATGAAGATAACTATGCAGAGATACGAAGATATATGTATTTTGGGAATGTATATTATATTGATTGTAAACTTTGCGCGCACTCCAAGGGATACACCCCAATACGCCGTATTGGCCTAACCCAATACGGCGTATCCAACATTTTTCAGAGGTTATAAATAGAAGACTCAAAAACGAGTTTTTCAGTGTGCAAAATCATATTCTTCATACCATACACATTAAAGACGATTTTCTGAAGAGAAGAATAGCAATAAAGGTCAAGCATCGATAACAATTCCATAGAAGACACCGTGTAATTTCCTTACTCTGTATAATAAATATAATTTTTGGTATCGTTCACGTTAAACGTTTAGGTTTACCATGGTATTCTGATCACAACTTGTATAATTTACATTGGTTATGGGCTAATATCATTGGGTACTAGCCATCTTAATGAAGATTTAATGTTTGATTTGTTTTAAAATCGATTTACTTAATTTATCGTTGAAAGTTTAATTATGTTTATTGCATGATACTTGTTTACGTGTCTTGAAATATGACGAACATCATTCAACTGGGTCCTAGTTACGCCTAACAAGCGAGCTAGATTAATAGGATAGCTCTCCTTATTGTGTTTTATATTTCTGGACCAATACGGCATTACAAGTAACGTTTTGTCTATGTAACGTTCTGTCTTTGTCTTTAAATTAAGAGCTTAGTTGGACCGGCAGGTGACCCGTAATGTTTCAACAAGTATGTTCTTGATTAATTGATAAAGATTTGAATAGTGGACTACCAGTATATAAAATACCGTCAAACAGTAAGTGGGTAAAGTCCCGATGGGCTAGGGTTTATCAAGATCACCATTGCTATAATCCATAGATAGATTATAATTAAACTAAAAGGATGCTTTATGTGGATGCGTTAATTGTGACAGGATTCAACGTGTCTAGGTCTTAGGATGATGTCCCGCCTAAGTCTTAAGAATGATATGCCGCTTCGAGATAAGAAATCATTGCATTAAATAAATAAACCAGCATTTAATCGGATTTAATATGGCTAATACAATTTCTATTATTTGGCTTGAACCGCTCTTTTATCTTCTGATTGTTTTCTTGCATGTTTATAGTGTTTAGAATTGATTATTGCCACCATAAAACCTGTGCCAGTCTCTCAGGCTGAAAACCCCCCATATCCGTTAGAAACGTATATAGCATAGGTTTAACCAGTAATTAGACTTAACGTAACTAGAGTAATTAAAATACTGATAGATTATAAGGTTAACAACCTCACTCTTCGTGTTCGACACCCTACTTACCACGAAACTCCACCCGATCGGGTATACTGCCCGTTAAAGTGTTGTTTTAGGATAATTCGGCTAAATATAAATGTAAAACTTGGTAATTAATAAATTGACCCTACACGACAGCACATCAATAAACCATGGTCTATTTTCTAACACTCCATTCATACCATCATTGACGAAATCTTGAAAAAGAAAAGGCCCTGCGAGTTTATCATAGCTCGAACTTTACCATATTTCTTCCATGCTCTTTAGGTAGTTCTCAATAACCAGAAATTCGACTCTCTTGCCCACAAAATACCCATACAAACTGAATTCAACCCTCATATGAACTTCAACAACCGATGCCAAAGGAATTTGAATTTTATCAACTCATTAGTCGGTTTATCCGTATCCAACGCTCAAAAATTAACTTTTCGAGTACATGGTGGATTACATACTAAGCTAGCAAAAGATCTTGGAGGAGGATATGAGCTCTTTTTTGCCACGTTAGTATCCACACTAGTATTTTCACCAACGACACTACCTTTATCGTTTAAGTGGTTTCCATTCGTCTCCTAATAACATGAGTTTTCTTCCTAGCACTTGACTTTCGATAACTAATATTTGTAGCTAAAGAAACAAAATTATCATTCTCTTCAATACTACCAACCTGTTCGTTATTACTCACCGAACCAACAGTAGTAGTCCCACCTTCAGTATTCGAAACATCCACAACATTTACATTCCAGGCTTCTGCAGCTTTTGTACTCGAGGCATTCGTCTCCTTATTTTTATTTTATTGTCCACCCCTTTATCTCCTGAACCGAGAAACCCTTTCTTTGTGTTATACCATGCAAACAAGAAGGACCCACCTTTTGTAGAGGGTGTTTATGTGTCAGGGGCGGAGCTAGTAGGATGACTAGTGGGTGTTGAGCCACCCCTAATCAACCCAATTTATTCATTAGTTATTTAGATTACAAGCCGATTTTCTACATATTTTTTACATTCAGCCCCCTATCATATAGACATGTTTACGAAATTCGTAAATGAATAACTTAAACAATAAAAGACAACACTATAGGTTAATTTTTGAAGCGATATTTACCAATAACACTTTTAGCTTTAAGCACGCCGGCCTCCTTTGACTAAAATTCCTGGCTCCAATATGTTCATAGATACGGCTTTTGATGTTAATTGTGATAGTCAGATATATGGTTGAGTGTATGGCCAATTTAGATTGCTTACAAATTTACATATAAAGTGACGACTAAATAACTACAATAGAATGATATGTACCTAAGCATCAGAAAATGGTTTCGGAACCACAACATAACCCCAAGTGTATCACATTAAGAGGCATCATCTTCAGTTTACATGCAATTTCTTTTTAGTTTATAAGTGTAATAAAGCTTTTTTTTGTTATTGTCTAAGGCCACTGAAAACCTCAAAACGACTCTGATCATCTTCAAATTGTTATATACGCAAAGAGAATAAACAAGCTATTGAAATAAACGCAAAAAAAACAAGGACCACAGGGTACAATATGTAAAATACGAGGGACAAAATTTTATTATTAATGCCTTGCGGACTTTGTACATGAAATGAGTTAAAGAAAAGCTCAAACATATCTCCACCCTCAATAATATCAACCCAAATTAACCCCCTCAAACTTCTTATTTATTACAAAACCACCACAAATAATTCGATATTTTTTCTTGTGAGTTAAGGAGACAATTTTATATACAACTTGTTGTCCTTTTAGTCTTGGAAATGCAGAAAATATCCTGTCTCTTGAGTCTTGATTCTTTGGTTTCTTTTTGTTTACTTTGACTAACAAAGTCAATTGTCAAACAATTGTTGATCATTGACTCTCAAGGGATATCATTTGAGACTGAGTTTAATTGGCAAGCCATTTTGGGGAAGAGCAAATGGTGCATATTGAATGCCATGTTGTGGACCATCAAGTGACCACCTGCGTATATAAACAATTTGAATCATTAGTTCACTTGATCATTTCCATATTTAGCAAGTAAGATTCTATTAGAACCGCAACTAAGATCAGACACACTCGTTAAAGGAAAGCTCAAAAGTATCCATCAAGACTATATTTGAACAATAAAATTCAGCTCTAGTAAAAAGCACTTGAATTCTTATACTCGTATAAGGCTAAAAAGTTTAATGAAGTTTATTTCAAGATCTTATATGAACTTGATTTGTTTTATGTATATGTGAGTATTGCCGGTTATCAACGTGTTCTTACAAGAATATACCTAATAAATGTCTGAATGGGTAAAGATGTGTTTCACAAACCTGTACTTTGTGGTCAAATGATGTATGAGCACTAACATCTCCAGCTTGGCTAATTCATTTCCTGGACATGAGTGAATCCCACTGCCAAATGGCATAAATGTATTGGCTTTTGGTGCAACCTGTCAATTTTACACCATATTTTAATACTCACGGCCTCTCTTTTTTAAAGACTAAAACATATTTTTATTTTACTAGTTATATTTACCTGGAATCTTGAAGGGTCAAATTTCTCTGGATCCGGGAAATTTTCTGCACTATGGTGAATGTTTCTGAACAATGGCAATACTTTCCATCCTTTTGGAATTAAATATCCTGAAATTTAGTTTTTAATAACAAATATTAGCCTCTTTTCCATTTGAGTAGATAATTCTTTGGTTAACATGACTCCTTGAGAAAAATATTATAAGAAATGATCCGGTAGACAACAAATAGTGACTGATCTACTATAAAAACATCATGTTATTATGTTATTATTATGACACCAAAGTAACGGATATTTTATTAAAAACTAGCAAGAAGCTGGACGAGGATGACAAAGAACATGGTTTGCATGTGACATAAAATATATAAAACGGCGATAGATAAACAAAGTAGACATACCTTCGAATTCGACATCTTCAACAGCTTCTCTAAATGTAAAAGATAAGATAGAAGCAACTCTGAGTGTCTCTTGAATGACTCTTGAAGTAATAGGCATCTTCTTGGTATCTGCCCAACTCAATATCTTGTCTTCACTGCCCTTCTTTATTGCCTCTTGCTCTTCCTATCATATTACATAACAATTTAATAAATCAATAAACTATCAATCAAGTAAACTATTTATTACTCATTCCGTCTCAGAATTTTCTACGTTGTGCCTTTTAAAAAAGTTTCTTACCGTAACTGATTTTAGGACACTTGGATTTTCAGCCAAGTACTTGACGATCCATGTCAAAACACTTGCTGTCGTGTCTCTCGCCGCAAAAATGACTCCAATGATGTTATCAGCGATCTGTTCGTCCGAGAGTCCTTCTTTATCCTCCATGAAAGAACCCAATAAGTCATTGTGCTGTTCTTTCCTTTCTCTTCTACTCGAGATAACGTCGGCCAAGATTTTTGCTAGTTCTTTCCTAGCTTTCATAGATTTGTAAAACAATGTTCCAGGAAGATTAATTGGCATCGAATTGTAACCTTTTTCAAGATTATAGTAACATCTTTTAAGATCTTCTCTATTGATCACCTCATCCTTTCCCAAAATAGAAAGTAATGCAACATTGAATGTAAACTGTTAGAAAAACAAATAAACAAATAGTTAGTTTAAATAGTACCAAGTGTGTCTTGTATGCACGAGTTATTTCTTGTACAACTATAAACTTATTGATGTTTGAGGCTTACAATTTTCATTTCTTGGAAAGTGTTGATTGATTTGTTTTCCCACGAGCTAAGGGCTTTGATAGTTATGGATTCAATATCAGATACCATATGTTTGATGGATTCGGGTGTAAATGCTCGTAGAACAAGACGTCTTAACTTGAAATGGTAATCACCTTGGTGAAAGAAAATCGCTTGTTTGCCGATCATTCTTTCTTTGCTAGCTGGAAATGTGGGCTTGAAAAGATGTGATTTAGTTATGAGGACAAGTTTAGCAAGAGCCGGGCTTGAAATCATCACACATCGACAACCTAATATGTGGGTTTTGAAGATCGAACCGTACCTACAAACAAGGTTCAAGAATTTGGTTTGCTTAGTTACTTAAGAATGGAGCATATATAAAACATAAATTTGGAGGTGAATAGGGTAAAGTTGATGGAGTAACGGACCTAGGAAATAATAGTAACCATGATATGAAATAAACAAAAGTTACAAGAATTATTTTCTAGAAATAAAATGTTTCTTTTCCTTCTTCTTTACATGGAAGTAACTTTACATGGGCATGTCCCTTATTATCTATATGTAGATTTGCTCCTAGTAAAAAGTACTCACTTTTTTACTTTGGAAGCGAAGAAGACATTTGGGTTTTGAGAGTAAAGCTCAAATGTTTCGCCGATATAAGGCCAACCAAGGGTGCCCGGAGGGAGAGGAAGGCTTCTTCGACAACCGTAGGCCCCACCGAATACGAAGACGGTAACACCAATAAATAAAGAAAACAAAATGGTTATGGAAATGAATTCCATTGTTTTTGTTTTGTTGAGTAATAAGTTGGAGGGAATTGTGTGAAGAAAAGAGAAGGGGAGAGGGGGTATGTATAGGTAAGGGGGTTGAGGGTACACCATAACAGGTGGATACTCACACACGAGATTTTGCCCCCGTGTCATCTAATAACTTGAAAGGGTACGAATTAATTGTATGTATAATTTAATCTCTCCGTCCCAAAATTATTGTCCTCACAAAAAACACACAGTTTAAGAAAAGTGCATTTATTACTGTTTTCTCTTTTTTGCTTTTTGACAGAAAGACAGTTTTACCCTTAGCTATTTAATTAAATTATTCTTTAAAATTTGTAATAATAATTTCAAACAAGGGTAATATAGTAAACTTGATCAAACTTCCCTATCTATTTTTAGTAATGGACAATTAAATTGGGACATCCTAAAAAAAACGTGAACAATAAAAATAAGACAGAGGGAGTATATGACATAATGTTCGTAAGATGCATGGTTTTCTGTGAGTCAAAATCTTGTTTATATTATTCATGTTTCTACAAAAGTATGATATGTGTTGAATTGTATATATAGTTTCCTAAGTAACATGATCATGGTGTGGTTGATGTTACATTCGATACATGTATATCTAGGATACTAGCTGAATTATATTGCCTTAAATTACATATATGTCATCCCATTATATAAGTAAATACTTAATTCTTTTATCTCGTGTTTTAAGCTAAGAGCTGCTTTGGGCTCGGCCTTCAGCATCGGATAGGGGTTCGCTTGAGTGCACAAAGTCGTGATTTTTTTTTGGGTAAAAGGATTTTACATCTAGTGAATAGTTTACATCAAAAAATGTTTAAATACAAAGGATGTGAGTGAATCTCACATTTCATCCTGTTACATAGGCGATAAAGCTAGCATCACAAGACACTTCTACAAGAAAGAAAAAACACACCTAACAACTAGCATACATTTGACATAACACATGCTCCAAATGTAAACTAACGTCTAATTTGACCACGAAGATTTTGTAGGAATTTCGTGGTTATCCGCATGGCTCATAAATCATGCACAACGAAAAATAAATAAAGTGAGCCACGCAGACCAAAACCTTAATAGTCTAATCTCCTATATAGTTATATAGCCTAAGTAACACGTATAAAGGGTGTTTAGAACACAGCCACTTAAGGGTGGCCTAGTGGCAAAGGGAGTTGTGACTATCACTCTAAAATGTGTGAGGTCTCAAGTTCAATTCATCTTAAGTGCAAACAACCTTAAGTGGCCACGCCAACCTCCTGAAAAGGGAGGGCTTTACCTATTTTGAGTTTGTGTGGCGGTAGGCTCAAACCCTGTGGATTGGTCAGCCAAATGGTCGGAAACCATGGTTACCCAAAAAAGGGTGTTTAGAACACTCACTTGTCAATCATTATACGTGTAAGCTTCTTTAACATTTTCAGCTTCACAGACACCTTCTTCTTGTTGTTGATGCTTCACTTGAACTTCTAGGGTTTCGGGAATGATTACCACTTGGGTTGCGTCAGGTATCCACCGGTACTACACATGTAGAACTAGGGATACATCTTGGAACCCTAGATCCGGCCAACATGTGTGTGTTTTTTCTCTTCCCTTGGGGAGAGAAAACCTAGATCCGGCCAACATCACAACATTTCTATGTTGTTTTTGGCTGCCATCCCTACCCTTTTGATTAATCTTGGAACCCTATAACATATATTGTGTTTAGGGATTTAAGGCGATTGATATTTATAAATAATCTATCCTATTATTCTTCGAAACCTTTCATTAGGGTTTTGATTGTATGTGTGGCCACCAAAAACCTATTCCTATCAATCTAAAATTCGTTCTTTTTTTTAATCCTTAAATCGTTTCAATTATGATCTGATTTAGGGTTTTAGCAATTAGATTCGTATTATGTTCTTGTTTTTGGTGGGTTCATATGGTCGTGGCACCTTGTCTGATTAAAACCTTATGTTTTTAGGGTTTCTATCTATGTTATTGCGATTTTAGATCTATATGGATCTAGGCTTGTGTGGTGTTGGTATTCGACATGGATTCATTCCTATGATCATGTAGTCGATCTAGGGACTGATTCTAGATATCGATCTTCTGTTCTTCATTAATGGAGTTGACGGCTTGGTTATCAATTCTAATGAATTTTACATGCACTTAGTAAACCCCTAGGGGTCTGTAATAAGTCTTCATACTACCTTGCATGTGCGTTGCTCTAGCGGCATACTAAGTAGACGGCAGGTTCGTGTAATTCGTTCATGATTTAGGAAATAATTACATAGATCATCACAAGTGTGACAAGGCAACAACACTAGGAGAAGCAATCTAGGGAGTAATACATGATTAAATAGACACAATCTTTTATCCTATTGTTATCACCGTTAGTTTAGATTATTATTTAGTTTAATAGCTAAAACCAAACCACTCTTTCCAATTATATGATTTACTTGCTTTTCATAAAACATAAAAATACAAAAAGAATCTTCCCTCAACCCTTAGAATTCTGTTATACCGTGATCAAGCCTTCCCAACCTATTCCTCGAGTGAACGATAAACAACCCCGAGTCTTGCCCATACTACACTACAACGATTAGTTGCACTACCTAGGGAGTTGTAAAACTTCTCGTGTAGAAGTCCTACGACAACCGCACATCACAAACCATACGACGTATTCAAATTAATTAAATACGGCGTATTGATCATTTGATATAGTAACAGTAGCTATTTTTCATATTGGATTTCCTGTTTTATTGTGTTCTCTCCCGAGAGGGCACATCCTATTGATCATTTTGTATTTATTCTCAGGAAAACATTTGACGAACAATGGCAAAACTTATTCTGAATGAAGCTCGAGCTGAACAAAATCTTGTTGAGCCAAGTATCGAAAGCAATGTGAAATATAAACTCGGTGAGGAATTATTAAAGGAGTTACGTAGTAACTCTTACAGCGGAAGGGTTGAAGAAGATGTGGTCGGCCACATCGCTAAAATTCTTGAAATACTCGATCTGATCAAAGTAGCCGGTATGGACCTTTTTCAACTTCGCATGAAGACTTTCCCTCTCTCACTTTCTAGGGAAGCAAGAAAATGGTGGATGAACGAGGGAGATGGAAAAATCAACACATGGGAAGAATTGGTGAATAAATCTTTCAATAAATTCTATCCACTATCTTGTACCAGCAATTATGATAAAATGTGTGACGATGATGAAGAAGATCGTGACCCACTTGAATTCATAACCTGGAGAAATTCAAAATTCAAAAACCATAAAAAAGTTGATGAGACGACTAAACGTGCATTATTACATTCTTGGATAGAAGTGGGAAACAATGAAGGAATAATGGATGAAGAAACGTATCCAACAACGATGATAGAGATCATACTAATTCATCTATGATCACAAAACCCGAGTTAAAGATTGGTGATGAATTCTTAAAAATATTGCATGACAACTCCTTCAATGGTATGGACGGAAGTGATGTTACCGACCACATTGCAAAAGTGCTCGAAATAACCGAATGGATCAAGATTCCTAATGTGGATAAGGATGAACTTCGATTACATGTGTTCTTAAAATCACTTAGTGGAGATGTTGAGAAATGGTGGAACAATAAAGGAATAGCCACTACTTGGAAGGAATTGTGCGATGAATTCCTCTATAAATATTACCCATTGTCCCATACATACAAAAGTAAAATTCTAGATGACTTGGACCACGGGACAGATTACTTTGAATTTCTATATTGGCTAGCATCAAAATTTGACAACTACTGGGAGCTAGACAAGAACATCAAAAGCGGACTATGGGAGTTTTATGTGAGTGTACAAAATAAAGGAACGATTGATGAATTCGTCAAACACAACAAACCATGCAAGGAAAACAACAAAAAGACATGCTCAGATTTATTTTTCAAACCTTACTTGGATGCATAAGATGGAAAACACATTTACAAAATCATGAGATAGAGATTATTCTTGTCAGACCGAATTCCAGCTCTTACGACATTGCAACCCATACGAGCTATGCCAAACTGCAGAATTCACTATCGTTAACGATATTCATTGGATCTGTAAAAGATTCATCACTGTGTGGACCAAGCAAAATTAACTGGTGGAAAAAAACTCCCCTGCAGCAATGTCTTGCATTTACCATGAACTCTTCAATAAAAGAGATCATGGATGGGCCATAACACGCACCAAATGAAGAAAAAGTAGGAAAAGGAAAAAGTCGAACTTAATGACTGGCGGAAACAAAAGTGCTTCCCGGGAGACAACCCGATCATTTTTAAATTGTTTGTCACATTTTTAAATTGTTTGCACGAATCTGTCTTCCCAGACACACCATACGGCATATTGAACCTCTCTGGATACAGCGTATGGATGTATTTGGACGTTATCAGTCTGTAGTTTAATTTTAGTACTTTAAAACTATTTAATTGTTTTTACAGGTTACATACGGCATATCCTAGGGTTTGGGATACGGCATATTGATCCCAAGTAACAACAGGGTGCTTAATTGTTTTCTAGCATTGTAACCATTATATAACCGAGATAGGAATTGCACTTTTGTCGTCTAAACTTTTTATGCATGACCTTGCTATAAGGAAGATCGACGATATGGTATATTTTGAAAAAGACATGTGTTGAATTCGTATGAGCATTTTGACGCCTCGTCAACACACTTTTGCTTAAGAACTCAAATTGGAGAATCATCCCAAGCAACATATCAGGGGAGTTCCTCATTCTAATTCTATTTCTCATTTTCTTTAATTGTTTTATATATACAATGAGGACGTTGTATAATCTAAGTGGGGGGTGGAGAATTAGAACGCCTACTTGTCATTTCTTATACACTTAATATGCTATATGCTTAAATTATGTTGAAAAAAAAAAAAAAAAAATTTAAAACAATTTCTAGCATAACTTTTGTAAAAATTAACTAGTTTACAGACCTCGCCCAATATAACCGCTTAATGCCAAATTGTGAAATTACGCCTATTACCGATTTCAAACGTTTACTAAAAATTCCAACAAAAATTATGATTGTACTACCGTGATGGTAGAAACTATTAGAACTTGGCTTGTATATTTGTTCCTTGATTTTGCTGATGGATCTTTGCAACCAATAAAGATGATAGTCACGATGTATAAAATACAACTGACTATGTAGAAACAATGATTATGAATACTATATGTTAATGCGGAATCTTAACACAAGTACTAAAAAAACAAATGAATCAATCTGAATAACAACTTTATTAAAGTGTTCTTGAAGTCACAGATTGCTAACTATGATATTCGTATGTTCTGTATGATCTTGTATTGAACTTATATTTGTTATCTATGCCTAGGGTTCCTTTTATATGATAAGGATAACCCTAAAAGGCTTACATATTTTTCTGACAAATATCTCAAAAATATCTTTTAAATATCTTCTAAATATCTTGTCATCGGTACTAACTAGCTTTCTACTAACGGTACTAACTAACCAGCAGTACTAACACTTTGTACTGTCGGTACTAAGTATAACTGTCGGTACTAAGTATTTGAACTAATGGTACTAATGTTAAGAGAACAGTATTCCTAACAATCCCTACCCCTAAACATGATGTTAAACATACTTTATCTTCAATGTTTCTTCATTCCTTTTAAGAGCTTGATGTGTTCTTTAATCTTCTTTTAATGCATAGAGTTTACCAAACATCTTCCATGATTTCTTAATCTTGTACTCTCTATCCTTCTTTATCAGTATCCTTGTTAGCAACATCTTTTCAGCTACTCAGCAGCATCTTTGTACCTACAATCCAACTAAGTTGGCTTTGCAGTTTTTGGCAAACTACCAGCCATCAACGGATTTGATGTTCCTTTTACAGAGCCGTTGCTGTCTGGGATAGATAACTCTTCATCTAAAAATATGGTAAGTACTTACTACAGTTGTTGTAAACTTCAACCATCAACGATTTGATTAGTCTTTACCAAATACCGTTTGAGTTTGGACTAGCCAATGCACTTCAATGTTATAACATGGGCATTATAAACCATATAGTTTTTAGCAACTATACAGCTATCAACAGATTTGATTAGTCATATTACAACAAAGAACTGTTTGATCTCGGACTAGCCTACTCTTTCACCAAGAAGCAAGTGAGATTGAATACCCACAATTATGTAAAATTGTAAACATAACGGATTTAAGAAGTCTTTACCCCTAACCGTTGCTTGGGACTAGCCAATTCCTTATGCTTGTTAACATGGTGAATTGATAACCATTGTTGTGTGGTGGTTAGCCAACACTCAATCCCTTCTCACTTCCATCAGCCTTGTTCTTCAGATTCTAAATCAGCAAGTACCTTTTTGATAAATCTTATCAATTCTAATGCCATAGTACTTTCTTCTTCAGACTCTAATTTTAGATTTAGCATTTGCACCACTATTTCCTTCTTTAAAGGATACTTCTTCTCTGTTAGCAGTGAAATGACTATTCCTTCATTAGCCACAAGTGTGACCCTAGACTGTGCAACTGCCAACTGATTACTCTTCATACATGCTGTGACTCCAAAACCGCTTCTGTTCATCTGTTTGAACAAAACCTTCAAATCTCCCAAAGAAACTCTGTCAAAACCTTCAGGCATCTCATCTTGTATTTATCCATACCATTGAAACACAGCTTTAGACGTCTCTATCAAATATGGACAATACTGTTGTTAAAATACTAAAGTATCTTTGCTGTCCATTGCTTCTTGTTACCACATTCAGATTGATCTCTCCTTCTTTGGATTCATCAAACTGTGGTTTTGTTCCAAGACATACTGTCTTCCAGTCAATGATAGGATATTTTCTGTCAAGAATCTCATAATCCACTTCTTTATCTTCATCCTGAGCTATAGTTAAATATAACCTCAGATCATCATTTTCTTTGTCACTATCATCCTCAGAAGTGTGTTGAATGTATCTTCTTTTTCTTGACTTCATCTACTTCCATATACCTAGTTTTCTTTTCCTATACTTCTCTCTTCGTATCCTCTATCTTGACTCTTCCTTTGGTTTCTTCCTTGATCACTTCCACTTTTGGATAAACACCTCCTTTTCATTCATTTCTCTTGATAAACCTTTCATCTTGAGCAGATCAAGTTGAATAAATCTTCATTAAATCTCTTAATCGTATTCATACCAAAGCATGAATGTCTTCAACTTCTTGCTCTCAAATCACATGTTTGTAGATCTTCCCACATGCTTTATGTAGTCTTCATTTGAATCTAGTGATTCTTTGGTTGGAGGTTTATTTCTTAAGGCGTTGATCTTTTGAGCAATGGAACTTTTCTCTAGCAGCAATTGTATCATGAAGGAATTAGCTCTTTTCTTCAATAGTGAATTGCTCTCTTTTCTTGCTCTTAAGCTTTGCAGCAAGTATTCTGTCTGCCTCAATTCCTTGCCTTAACAGCATCAATGGGTAATAATGAGAGCTTTTCAATTGGCTGCTTCATTCTTCAGCATTAGTGTTTTTCTCCTCTTCTGCCTTCCCACCTCTTCTTGACTTTCCTAGCCAACACTTCATCACACCTCACGCTGTTTGAATTTTCTTCCACGAGCTTGAGAATAATCATCAACTTTCATTTCAGATTTCATTCTCATCTTCAAGCGTCTTCATTTCCTTGTCTTTAGGATCAGATGTTGGAAAGTTTTAAATGAGAAATCTGTAAAGTAGGACCTTGTCTTTCAATTTCTCAACATCCTTCATCTCTACAACCTTTTTTCTTTTTCATTTTTGAGACAGCTTTGGGCTTACTCTTTTGATGAGAAGTGTGGTTTTCTATTGTTTCATCCACACCAAATATCACAGATGTGGGTTAAGAGATGTTTAGAGAAGCTTTAGAACAATACTTCCTAGATTGCTCTCAGTACTTTCTTTTTTGGTCTTTCAGTAACCTTAAAGATCTCTGAGAAGCATCAACTTGATCATCAGTACTTTCCTTTGACATCCATACTAACTTGAAATGCGTCAGTACTAAGTTTTGGTCAGTCGGTACTGACCTTTTTCAAAATCGGTTACTTAACTCCTTCCTTAGCAGTAACGACCTTCATCTTCAGTACTAAGACTAAACATTTTTCAAAGTCTTTGTCTCATATTCATGCATTTCTTTTGACCTCCCTTCACTTTTGAGCATTTCCTTTTGCTTTAACCATCGCCTTTTGCATTCCTTCCTCCCTTGTTTTGGGAAACGACAGCTTTGCGGCATACCCTTGTTTCTTCTTTGAAGTCTCTTCCTTTGTTGTCCTTGCTCCTTTCAAATCTCCTTTTGATATACTTTAAAAAATGTTTATTACCTGTGTAGCTTCTTTTTGAGCGTTTTGATCTTAGCCTTTGTAAGAGTTTTAATTTCCATTTGCTTGATCTGACACCTTTTACACAAAGAGATACAAAGTCAATAGACAATTTGGAGGGTCATTGCAATCCTCAATTCCCTGTAGGATTAGATCATTGGATAATGATCTCCTAATTCCACCAGTAGGTACTGGGAATTGAATCGGGAACAATAAGTGGGTGAAGGGTTCTTGAGTTAAGGACTTTGGTGAATGGTCAGGTTGTTCTTCATTGGTACCATCCCTTGTTGAGCAGAAGTTGAGTCAGGCAAGTGACTCATTTGAACTTCACCAGTTAGAGAGCAGTGAGAGGGTGATGATTGTTCAACAGATTGACTTTCTAGGAAGCACCCTCATCCCTGAAGTTGGTTGGACCAACATATATCAAACAACACGGTTAACTTTGCCTGAAAAATGTTTGCCCTTCTAACATTAAAGAAAAAAACTTTACTAGTTAAACTATTATAGGAAAGGGATCTCATGGTACATCTATATTAGCTAATTGTCTATCTAAAAATATAGAAATAAAACAAGGATACATTACAAACTTCTTCTTAGCCTCTAGATGTCTAAGCATACCATCAAAAATTAATTTGGAAAAATTATACTTTTGATTAGTTGTTAAACAGATTACATCTGTTGCAACGTTTTGTAGGAATTAATGATCCCAAGAGGTACTTATTGGAGCTTTAAACATGATTAATTGTGTGAAATAAAACCCTCCATTGGGTGAAAACAATGTTTTATTAAATGTTAAAACACTTAAATCCCCTTCATATCCCATTCGTTGAATAGCATTAAATATAGCTTGATTTGGTAATGAGTCCCACACCCATCATTTCAGGCATCATCAAAATCAGTTCAGTTCGAATTGATGCTTCCGAGATAGACACAACTTTGCCAGCTACTTTGGCAGTTATGTGCCTTACATTGTTGATTGTGTTTGGACTTAGCAAGACGTCCAAAACTGTTCAATCCGAATGTGTTTTGAAATAACAGGACCTTCCAGTGAGCGCATGAAAAATATAACTTCGATAAAAAAATCAATGACCTTCATGAAACTCAACAATTACCGTTCAGTCTTTTCCACTACCTATCCATGTTTTGTGGCTAGGACAGGACTCAAGAGCAGCCATTTGCTTAGAATAGAGTGATCCCGTCGATGAGAGAGATTCGGGCTTGATAAAGATATTGATAGTTAGAGAGATTGCTTGAGCAAGTTGGCGATTGAAATGGTTTCTATAGGTTTGGGTGGACCTAATTTTAAAAGAAAACGTCCAATTTAACTTCGTAGCCTGTGCGGTATTTTGTCCTCTAACGGCTCTTTAGCGATACAAACTTTGCCTAGAAGCGGTAACTAACTTACATGGTTCGGTACTAACTTTGTCCCAACAAAGAATGAACAATGTAAGTTTCAGGAATGCTTCAGCACCATCAGTAACTCTTCTCAGTGACTCTCTTAATCTTCTTAAAGCCATCTAACCATGACTCACTATTCAGGTGAAGGTACAACTGTCCAACCTCCCCTCACCATTAACACATAGTAACCATTTTTAGCTGAAAAATTACTCTTGGACGGTCTACATAGTCCATGTCTTCAAAATGCGTCAACAAGATAATTCTTACTTTTTCAATCAAGTATGAAATCTTGAGTCAATCTTCAAACTCGTGAAAGTGTACAAACACTTATTGGTATGGTTAGCTATATATCTTGATGATGATAAAATCTCGATGAGTAGAAAGTGGAGTATAAAGGTGTTTAAGGTTCTGGGAAACAAAGTTTGATTTGGTCCAGAGAGTGTTTACCTCTATTTCATCCACTTCTAACCCTTTCAAATCGCCTCTCTATGACTAATGTAAGCTATGATTTATCATCCAATTGAAGCAACACAAGAACTGAAAATCGACTAACATCAAATGCCTTAGTAGTAGATCAGCTACTTTGTCCGTTCATATGTGTGGATCTTAAGCACCTGTATGAGTTTCTTCTCATTAAGCACTCAACTAAAGTGGTGCCTAATAGCAAGATGCTTTGTCTTCGAATGAATATACGGGATCTTCACAATGCAAATGATGCTTTCATTATCAAATGTAGATCTTTATGTTCATAAATTGAACCCATAGTCTAACATTTGATTTTGAATCCACAAAACTTGCCCACAGCAATTTGCAGCAGCAACATATTCTGCTTCTGTTTAGAAGGTGGCTACAATGGTTAGCTTTTGCATTGCCAAGTTATGAGTCTTTTCATCCGAGAAATTGACAATCCACTATTTTGGATATTCCATGTCTAAGACAATTAGCACCACATAATCACTGTCTGAGTAGGAATTCCAAGTCAAATGAAGACTCTTTTAGGATAACAAGGCCCAGTTTGGGGTTACCCTTTAGGTACCTAAAAATTCTTTTGACCGAGCACTTAATGAAGGTCTTTGGAGTGACTTAAACCTAGAACAAGCACAACTCAAACATAATGTCAGGCCCTAGAAGCAGTCACATACATTAAGGAGCCAAGCATTGATCGTATTAAAGATGGACATCAACATCACTGCTTCCTCATCTTGACTATGCTTCTGGAGTCGCATTGTGTACTGCAGTCTTAAGCACTTGCAAGTCAAACTTTTTCAGGATTTCACAACATACTTATCCTCTAATAAATATTACCAATCTGGTTCCTGTTTGACTTGTAGGCCAAGGAAAAGTGAGCTCATCCTCCCATTGAACTCATCTAAATCTACCTCTTCATCAAGGCCTCAAATTCATCACACCAGACTTCTTTGTAGAAACCCCAAAGGATAATCATCAACATAAGAACTTGGAACTAATATGATATATGTTTGTCTTTATCTTACAGAAGAGGTTTTGTCGATTGTACCTCTTCTGTATCCATATCTTCACCAAAAACGTGATAAAGTGGCATACCAAGGCTCTTTGGAGCTTGATGTAGTCCATACAAAGCTTTAACCACTTTGTAGACTTTCTGAGGAGACTTAGGATCTTGGAAACTTGGTGGTTGAGACACATATACTTCTTCATCAATCTTGCCATAGAGAAAGGCACTTGCCATCCATTTGATTAACGAAATGAGCAGCGGCCATGTACGAGGCAAATGCTAAAAAGGTCCTTATGGCTTCAAAGCCAAAGCCACAGGAGCAAAAACTTCAACATAGGCCTACTTCCTTCCTCTGCCTATTCCCCGGAGCAACCAATCTAGCTTATTTGTTTTTCACAACACCACTCCTCTTTACATCCTTCTTATTTTGGTATAAACCATTTTGTACCGATAAGACCTTCTCCCATAAAGGCAAATCTACTAGAATCCAAACTTTTTGAATCTCAAACTGCAACAACCTATTCATGCATAGCATCAAACCCATCCTTCATTCATCTTACAAAGAGACTTCTGAATCTTCTTGGGTTCAAGTTGAGATAGAAAACAAGCAAGTAACAATAGTGAAAGTCCTTATGATTGTTTTTCTCCTTTGCTTTTTGGAACCCAACAAACAAAAGCATACTTTAGAGACTCTTATTGACTTTGCTTCTTGTTGTACTGCTGATGTTGATCTCCTATAATAATGTGAAGGATGAAGGGATTGAACTCTTGATGTGGGAATAGGACTAACATTCACAAAGTTTCCAAATTTGTAAAGTCAGCCACTTCACCCTCATCATCATATAGATAATGTGTAAAGATAACCATCAATAGCATCTTCATGAATATCCTCAAAATGGAGGAATTTTGTCTGTAATCATCTTATCTGTGAATTGGTTGTGTGAGAAAGAGATAGTCCCCTCATTTGCACTGGCAATACCAATGGGGTATGCTAACGTATTACAAAGTTAGTCACATGCAGCTTAGCTGTTGTGCTAACCTACTAATAAGTTAGACCGCTAGTCGCAGCAGCTTCTGCTGATAACAAGCGTGTTCAGTGTCTCGTTCAAGATTCTTTGTGAGACTTCAGCTTCCTCATTAAGCTGTCTTTCTCTTTGCTTTGAAGTCTTGGCAAGAACATCCAAAAGACATTTGTTTCTTCTTCTCTTGGACTTCCTTCTCTTTTTATCTGATTTTGAAGATGAGGTGTTTGTGGAAGAAATATAATGCCAGAATGGAAACTTCAAATTAGTCTTGAGACAATTCATCTTCTTTTTCTTGAATCCCCTGCTACAGATTTGTCTTTTTGTACCTTACAGTATGGTTAGATACTTGATGACCTCATGAATTGTTAGCTTGAATTCTTGAACTAACATGAAAGATAGTTCAAAGAATCATCAAATAATCAAGTCATAAAAGCCAATTTGGTCCGTTTCCCTCAACATGGGTTTGTCAATAAGAAGTTTGTGCAGGTTTTCTCAACTCTTTTAGGAGTTACTACATTGTTTACCGAAAAGCCTTGCTTTAGAGAATAACCAACCAAAACCCTCATCAGATTTCCAACAAACTTGCCTAAGTGTTCTATGGTTTCAAGATGGTCACATGGCACCCAAAAGGTCTATATAACTTATAATTGGTGTTTTAACCAGTTAAAAGTTCAAGTGGCTTAATATGAGGCGTTGGTCACTAATACCTGTTTAAGAACATAGCAAGCAGTACTCAACGCTTTCAGCCCAAAAAGTGTTAGGTAAAAAATGAATCCTGCAAGCACTGGTTCTTGCTGCCTCAATAAGGGGTCCTGTTCTTTCTCTCAGCAACTCCATTTTTGGGGAGTTCTGGCATTGCCTGAATTCGCCTCTGATCCCCTTTTTTTAAACCACAGATTCAATAACATCCCTTGTTTTTAAAATTCTCCATTATCACATCTAATAATTTTAACCTTTTGATTCAATTGGTTCTCTATTTGTCTTATAAAATCCTTAAGGATTGCACTAGTTTCATCCTTAGTTCTCAAGAAAAATGTCCAACTAAATCTGCTAAAATCATCAGTGATAACCAAACAATAGGTCTTATGGTTTATGCTCCTCACAGATGTAGGTCCAAACAAGTCCATATGAAGTAGTTGTAGGGTGTTACTAATAGAGCTAACTAACTTGGGCTTACAAGAAGCTTTGTGTTGCTTTCCTTTCTGACAAGCAACACAAGTGTGATCATTTTGAAAAAGCTTTGTAGGCAAACCTCTTACAAGGTTTCCCTTCACAAGTCTATTTAAATTTTTGAAATTTACATGACCCAACCTCCTATGCCATAAGTTAGATTCATTAGTTGTAGCCTTTGCAATTAAACAAGCCAAACCTCCTAAAGGAACAATGTTCTCTAAATTGAAACTGTACATATTGTCAGTAAAAAGACAAGACATTCGGTGTCAGTAAAAAGAACCTTGTTCTTTTTGTCACACATTTGTGACACAGAGAAGAGATTGAAAGGCTGAAGTTCTTTCACAAAGCTTACATCCTCAAAGTCTAACTTACCAGTTTTTATTTTCCCTTTACCTGTAATATAGCCTTTACTACCTCCAAAGGCAACAGGGCCACCATTATAGTCTTGAAAGTCAGCAAGGTAAGCCTTGTTCCCTGTCATGTGCCTGGAACATCCACTATCAATTATTCCTTTATTCTGTAGAGTTCTGTGTGAATTATCCTGCACATGCAAAAGAAAGAGATTAGACTCTCTTAGGGACCCAAGCCCTGTTGGGCGTTGAGTCCTTGCCTATGGAATCATTGAAAGTTGAAATAATTTCTAAGGCTATATCCGCCATTGTATTGGAGGAGAATATTGGATAGTATCCTGGTGTTCTCCAGTTACAACCTGCTAGAGGACTTAACAGCAGTTTCCCCAGTTTTTCCCCACGTACTCAACATCTATTTACCTTAGCATTATAAAACTTTTTTGTTTGAAAAATTCGTTCTTTACTGTTGTTCAATTGAAAAGGGTTTGATAAGGTGATTTTTTTATTGTTTTATTATTGGAGTTTTTTGTGAAAAAAACATTCTGGTCTATAACAACCATTCACAATGGGCTTAACAGTATTAACTTTCAGAGCAGTGCTAGTTAGTATTGTCTGTCTGTTAACATTTTGTCTAGCAGTACTAAAATTATTAGTACTGCTAGCTTTAGCAGTATTAACTGATAATTTCCAGTTCTTGTTTGTACTGCTAAAGGTAACACAAACTGATTTTGTTTGTTTACTCCTTGAACTTTGTTCAATTAATGGTTTCCTCTCCCCTGTACCATTACCCCTTATACATATTTTTTTGTTTATTTCAAATTTGATTAGCCAATTTTACACGATAAATCACAATCTTTATTAAATGACTAGAACTCCCACAGACTAAACAGTTGCTCCTTTCAGGTAATTCCATGCCCCAACTGCTTTTGTTGTAAACCTTAGGTTTTTGACTATAGTGTAGACTGATTCTTACACTTTTCACCTATGTGTAATCAAGGTCCTTATTGTTGTACAGACACATACTCGCATCATTCTGATCATACTCCCAAAGATAGACATCATACAAGACATCCTTGCGGTTGAACTTCTATGTTTGATTCATTGACAACTGGTTTAGACACTAATTCAGAAGGTTCTGTACTAATGTTAGAGTCACAGGTGTCAAGTTTACTTGCTTAGGATTCAATTTACTTGGGTTGATTCTTTTCTGTACCATATGATATTTGTGAGTCATCCTATTTCAATAACATGTCCAAAGGCAAATAATTTTCCTGTCATGGGTTGGGTGTCTGCATGCATTCTCAACATGTTTTAGTAAGCCTTTTATACAAAGGTAGATTTTCAAAATCACTATTTTTGCCATTAAAGACACTTTGTGAAATTTCATTTTCATAACTCAAATTCCCACTATATCTATAATCACCATACCCGAGCCCAAATTTATCAGAGGCACTCATAGTATAATTTATAATTTTGCCAAGATTTTTTGAAGAATGATTCCATTTGTTTACTATTACTTCTAAATCATCTTTTTTCCTTTTGAGCTTTAGCCAAAAATGTCTTATTGCATGTTAGAAAACATCTGTTTTAATCATCTAAATCTATTTTCATAAATTCTATTGGATTTTTTGTTCTTATGACCAAGAGTTGACCTTGTTGATGGCAACTAAAACTGTGCCTTCAACTTTTCTTAGACCTTGAAAAGCCTTATTTCTATGTTTCTAGCAATCACTAATTTCTCTCTCTGAGCATCATATAGTCTTTTAGGTTGAGCATAAGACCTTACACTCATTTTGAACATGAGAGTACCTGTTATCTGATGCCTGGAGCTGTTTGCTACCCATGAAAGCAATAATTTTCAACATCATCAGAATGAGTATCCAGTCAACACGTTTCTTCCCATCAACTGTCACCAATGCTTAGACCTCTTCTTTCCTTTCAGTTTCTGCTCCCATGCTCTAATTCCAGGTATTCCATCCATCCCTCCTCCTCCTCCTGTTATCTTCCTTTGTTCTACACTCACGTTTCAAATGCCCTGTTTTGAGGGCCATTGTAGCATATCCACATTTGTTTTATCAAAACCAACTAGGTTTCTTTTGCATCAAACTGTAGCTTTCTTTCTACTACCAGTTTTCTTTGTAGAACTTCTTTAATCCATGGAGATCATTGCCACAAACTTGCCATTTTTAAAGTCTACTTCTTCAAGGTCATATTCATCAACCCTGGGTCCTAAGGTCCTCATGATCCAGTTGATGACAACTAGATTAACTTGCAAGCAATGAATAAAGATGATGTTTGTTCATAGCTTTGAATGTTGACCAGAATTATTGGAAACACCATAATCGTAATAACAACATTATAACTGAGCTGGTTTTTCATAAAACAATGCCACATTTTTGCAAGTTGGAAGATGATGTCATGTAGAGCCTTTTATATCATTTTCAAAGACTCTTAGATGTTGAACAAGTATCAAAACTGAGACTGTCCATAACTTTTGTTCCTCATAATTAAGGAAACTTGTAACCAAGCATAAAGATAGAGATTCTTAGAAATATTCTGATTTGCTTCTCAGTGAGACACACCTGCTCCATGAATTCTCTAACTGACTGAAAACTTTGGAATCTCTCATAGCCTTTTGTGAATCCCCATCAATGTTTGGATACAGTGATATCTCTTCAAACTGTTACTTTCAAGATGTACTTCTGCATCCTTTTGGATTCAGTCATATTCACCAAATATGGATTTGATGGCATTCACATTTCTTTTGCATTCAGTCATCTTAGGGAATTTAGCTAGATATCTTCTTGTAATGGCCATTAGCAAGGTGGTCCGTAGCTTTTCTTTCTCTTTCTCTGGGCCACTATTTCCTTCTGCTGTTTTAGGAGGCAAAATATTTTAATTTGTCCTGAATTAACAAGTTTGTGACTGACACAGATCATTCCCATTTTGAAATAACCTCCCAAATTGATAATCTGTATGAAGCCAAATAGTGTTTCCAAAACTTCAAAGCCCCATATATCATAGATCTCCTTATTGAGAATGAGAGCAGTTTGATTGTTGGGACACTGTATGAGGAAGTAAGTTGTGTTGGTGTTTGTTTGTGAATTTGTTGTTTAGGATGTGTGAGTTGGATTCTTCATCTTGTGTTCCAGGAAATGTTTATATTTGTTGGTTGGAGATGAATACCTGTTTTATCTGTTTTCTTATTCAGAGTTTTCTCAAAGCTCTGATACAATTGTGGAATCCTTAAAACTGAATGGATCTTTTGCAGCCTATAAAGGATGATAGCCAAGATGTATAAATACCAATGACTATGTAGAAAACAATACTATGAATAATATGTGTTAATGCGTAAATCTTAACACAAGGGTTACTTAAGAAAACAATGACAAACTTAATAATCAACTTTGTTAATGTGTTCTTGAGGATTACCGATTGCTAACTCTGATATTGTATATGATTTGTAATCGTTTCCCCTAATCAACTGTCCTTTTTATTAGAACTATGCAAAGTGATCCTTATAATACTAAGGAAAACCCTAAAAAGATTACAAAACTTTTTACTAAAAAACTTCATAAGATATCTTTGAAAATATCATCTCAACGTAACCATCTAACTTTCTACTAACAGGGCACTAACTAACTAACAGTACTTAACACTTTTGAACTGTTCGGTTATCTATAATTAATAACGTCGGTACTAACTATTTGTACTGTCGGTACTAAGTTAAGAAAACATTAATCCTAACAACTCTCCGTCTCATCCTCCTCCCCTAGGGGTGGGAATGAAATCACTGTCTTCGGAAAGAAAGTTTGGGTGATCCTTTATTTGCTACTTTTTCATTTTTTTTTAATTCTAATTTATATTCTACTATATAAGTTGTACCATTAGTATTTCCAGTGGCTTGTCCTTTCCTGTGGCTTCCCCTTTTTTGGGTCCTTCGCCTGGTCTTTCCCATTATTTTGCTTCAGCTCTTTGATTAAATGTGACAGCTTTCCTGCTTTAAGCATCTCCTCAATTTGCCTCTTCATGTGCATGCACTCATCTGTGGTATGCCCTACTTCCCCGTGGAATTCGCAAAACTTTTAAGCATATTCTCATTTTTTTTTTTTTTTTTTTTTCATCGGGGATGGACATGGGCGGGGGGGGAGGATTTGAATTTTCCTTTGTCCAGGGAGAGCCAAAATTTCGTTTTGGGCGTGAGAGAGATAGTGAGGGGGGAGGGGGGGGGGAGTGTGCGAGCCGTAGGGGTCGATTGTGAGTTGATGCTGTGGTTGCTTGCGTGTATTTGGGGGTTGGGGGTTGATTTGTGTGTCTGGGTATTGTTGATGAAGAATGAAGGGAGACTATTGTTAATTTCGTGTACAGCCGTATATAATACACACTTGGAGAGTGTAGGTATCTTATTAGAGAGGGCAATCTTAGTCGTCGAACTTCCTGCTAGTAACAACTCTTATCATCTCTACGCTGCGAATACGTCTTGGAAAAACTACAAATTATCGTCCACGCTCACCTAAATATATACGCGAACGCCACCCTCACTCTATGACATCTTGCAGTGGTACCTCACTCTCTACATCACTTCCGTTCCACATGACTTTGTCTGATTTTAATCACTTTCACGCGAGCTTTATACACATTCGAGGTCTACTCGTACATTCCGTGCATGAAATCCTGAGATCTTCATTGCACTTCTGGGGCCCCCTTCACATCCCTTCTAGGCATTCGAAGCTATTACATTTGCAATCGAACTCTTCGTTGATTCCCCCATACTACTCTTAAGGCTGAACTTACAGTGATTTCGACTGGTTCCTATTGATGACGACGGTCTCTGTTGGAGAAGTTTCCTAGGAATGCTTTAGTTAAGGTCATCAAACTATCAATGGAGATTCCTGTGGAAGGGTCCCAGAGAACAAATCTCATTTCGTTTTTCCGGTTAGTGGTGTGGGAAATTAAACATGGTATCCATCTATCTCATAGAGCATTTGCGCGCAGAGTTTTTCTTTGTTCAGAGCGCGCCTTGAGACTCTGTCAGATGAGAATAGGGATTAAAATAATCACACCTCATTGTGATTCTACGTATATTCGTAGGGCGATCTTAACTCTCGTAAAATTACATACGAGCGAGGGTATAGAGTGTTGTCTAAGTAGACACTTACGGTTTGTCTTGAGAATGGGGGTATATAAAAGAGGCTTATTCAGATACGAGGGGGGATGGTTCTGTGTGACATTCATATGACCGAGTTGGTGCATATGCGAGAGTGCTTCATTCTCTTCAAGGATTACGCTTCTTTCGTCTGATTTTGATCTTGACTTTCAGCAATGCCCCTCACTGCACTGTCTTCTTCCCCCTTCCGAAGTGCTTCCCTCCTTGTGCGAGGACTCCTCTTTTGCTATTCATTTCTCTTGGAGTAATTTAATGTCATCTTCCGAGCAGGCGCTCTGGTAGCAGCTTTTAGTATCCTTGCGGCCGTTGTAATACGAATGATGCCTTGAGTCGTTCGAGTATGCGGACGTACCCTTTACCTTGTCTCCCAGCCTGTGAAATACACCTTTCTCCAGCTTCTTAAACATTGTCTTTCTTTTCGAACTTCTCTTCTTTGGTGATTTAGATCGGTCGCGCCTTGGTTCACATCCAACAGGGCGTCCGACACACTACGGTCATGTTTAGTTCCGGGCCTTTTTCTGACTTTCTTCTTCTGCTTGGTGTCTCGGATTCAGAGTACTGCGACACCATCCTCAAAGTTTAAGGCGAGCTTTTATTCTGGCATGAGTTTTTTGTGTACCTCTCATGTTTCATTTTCTCCACTAAAAATCGTTAACAACTGTTGTTAATGACTTAACGACAATATTCCCTAAGGGCTACGTCGGATGTGGGCCCATTTAGATCTTATGATTTTTCTTTTTCCCATCCTACCGTGTTCCGCAAGGCAGATGTGGGTGCGGTAGGAGAGGGGCCAAATGTGTGCTCATGGTGAGTATTTTATGAACGTAGTTGTGTACTAGGTCCCACGGATGGCGCCAACTTGTTAGTACAAAAAGTGTGATGGGGTATGAGATGGATCTAAAAGACTTATTGGACTGGCCAAAAAGTTATTGATGGATTGGATCTTGTACTAAACCAAGTAATGAGATGATTTTTTGCACAAATAAGAGAAAACCGTTAGCCTTACCGTGGGGACGGACCCTACGATTAGACTCTGGCGTGAGAGTAAGTATTCATGTTGTCAGAGAATATGTTTGTGTGTAGAGAGGTGTCAGAAATTGTGTACCTTATTGTGTGTCAGAAGACTCCTATTTATAGAGGATCTTAGTACTAGGGTTTCCTAGTATTTCGCTTACAATCGTTAGTGGCCGGAGTGGGACCCTTGTCGAGCAAGGGCCGCTATCATCGAGGTCAACGGTCGCGTAACCCCTATCCGTAGGATGCCTAGCGAACCCATGGGTGCGTGCTAAAATATTGCATTAGCTTGTCACACGTCCCTTTGATATATTCCGTGTCCGGCCAGTAGATCTGGGCGTTATTTTCCGGCCCGTCATGCTTATCATCTATTTGATTGGGCCGGGGCCTAAATTTGAAGGTAAAACCCATGCCCAAAAGCCTGGTATGCTCATTATACGTCATCAGTGAATGAACTCAATTCGATGACGAAGAACATGGAACCGAACAATATATTAACTTCTAACCATTGAAGGAGATGAACTACCACCAAGCGATACATACCCTTCGGTCGCCGAAGGAGATGAACCACCCAGCTCGTGCTTCCACTGAAGGAGATGAACAGTTTTGGCATATTTTATAGTAATTGATATTTTGGTCAAAGATTTTATCTGATACTTTGGAATATTTAAATGAAATGTTTTGTATTAAGCAATGTTTTGAAAACCGGGTCTCTAATCGACCCGGTCAAGTCACCAGATCACCGGGTTATCGGTTCGATCGTCGGGTCAACCCGATCTTCCACAACAAAAAAATAAAAAAATATTTCTAATGATACAAAAATATATATATAAAAATCATGAATATTTCATATATTGAGCCTAAAAACCATATATTAACAATAGTACCATGTAAAAATAAAATAATATGCACAGTAATATGTAAAATTAAACTTGCTTATTACTTGTAAAAAATAAATACACGGAAAAATAACAAAACTCGTCCTGTTTTAATTTGTGACACCATTTTATCCGACCAAAGCGGTTCAACCGGCCGGGTCGAACCGGGTTTCAAAACATTGGTATCAAGTATGACCACTAGACATACTGACTAAGTAGATAGATAAAAGTGAACTGAAAATGAACCCATTATTCTTAGCTTTCATAGATTGAATTACGGATCCCACGAATGGCGTAATTTGTTGAAGCAAATTTTCTACCCGGGGTTGACGCCCCCGGAAACCGTTCAGTCAACGATCTCAAGCATATAATATGATTGTTCAATGTAAGAAAGAACCCGTTATAAGGGGTCCCGAGGCCGAAGCCGCCCGGGGAACCACCCTTCAGCCGACTCATGCCTTTCGTGATAAAGATAGTAAAATTGTGGGGAGTGAGAATATATGATTCAATAGAGAAAAATTAAAGAGATTAGAGAGAGATAAGCGCTAACCCTACAATGAGAAAATGAGACTTATATATTTCACATAACTTTTAATTCACCCCCATGAAGATAAGACAACAAGGACACCGTGTATTACTATACCAAAAATACACAACACACCAAACTGTTATAAATAAGTGCAAGAATGCCCCATGCACCTTTAATCAACCATGAGACTATATAAAGCAGCTAATATTTCCAAGCCCTGTTATCCTTTGGTTTATTAGGCGGATCGGGTCAATCAGACCACATACGTCAACATGTCCCCCCAGTATAGTATTGTTGACCAACGGTCAATGATGCTATACTTAAGTTGTATAATTAATGTCATATGAGGGACTTAAGTATCCCTCGGTTGTACCCTTCGTTCTGTGTCCTAATGGATCAGGTTTGTCAAACCACATACGTCAACAAATACCAAATGATTTTCTGATAAAAAGGTTTCAAATAACGACCATCGGCGCCTTCCGTATAACTTTAATTGACGACAAGACAAAACTCAGCAATCCATGACAGGCGCCAACAATGAATGAAAGATAATATTGTTTAAGCAAAGGAGAGATAACAAATGGAGAAAACTCTTTCTTTTGTACCTTAAAAGTTTCGTTATCATCGTCTACGAGACAAATGTAATTTGCCTCCCATGAATAATTGACTTTGTTGATTAGAATATGGGTACATGGTTGCGTGTGGCGGGCGCCGTAACCATTGATAAAGTCAGATCGAGCTGTCAATAACGGACTTCCATGGTTTCGAGACTAACCTGAATCAAAGGCTTGACATGAAGCCATTTGATGATTTCCATTTGGATATCAAAAGGAATATTGTCCGACATTGTTCGACTTTTCTAAGGTTTATGATTCCAAACGATCACTTTGGCTGTTTAGGACTCCGGTGCTTCTTTCGTAGCCCTTTTACTTTAAGAGTTATAGTAATTACTTAAGTAGTCCTTGTGGTTTGTCAGGTATCATGGGTTTAGTCTTAAAACCTTTTTGGCCCCAAGTACGTTAAATTGACTTAGTTTGACTGTTAAATACGGAGTAAAAGGGTATTTATCTTTTTGTAAGTAAACCAAATGGGGGCTCCCATCGCCGCCTCTTCCCCACTTCATCATCGCTTCGGCTCTGCTTTTTAGTTTTGATTTTTAGTTTAACTTGAGGGTCGCATATGTATTTAGTTTTTTTTCTTTTTTTTACAGTATATATAAAGTTATAGTAATTTCGAAATATCGACTCTTGTTTTTATAATAGGATAATAAGTAAAATTGTATGTTATATAAGTAAAAATATCCACTGTATGTTTAGAAAACATTATTTGTTTGTAAGACGTAAGATATGCGAGTAGTACCTAGAATGTTATGCCAAATATTCAAATGTGATAATGTCATGATCAAATCAATTCATTCTAATTAAGTTGTATGCAAGTGAGTCTTTTCATTTATCTAGTATGGTTAGGTGTAATCTATTTCAACTACAAATAATACACATCTTCCATCCAAAGAAAAATAGTTAATTGCTTAAAAATGTACTATACTTGCCACTTTTTGTCATTGTATGTAGACAACTATTTTTTTGCCATTGTGTCGTTCAACTTTTAAATTCGTGCTATTGTGTGTATTTTGTGACCATTTTACCATCACTTATTTTGAAGGGTAAAATGATCATTTTAAATGCAGAAATAGTCGCAGAATATACACAATAGCACGACACAATGGTAAAAAAAAATTGTTGTCTACATACAATGACAAAAAGTGGCAAGTATAATACATTTTTAGACAATTAACCCCACAGAAAAACATACATTGCCAAAAAATATTGAAACCGCAAATGCTCCTAAATACGTGATGGGATGGCCGCAAGTTTTCTAATATTATTTAGTCTAATAAGTGAATGAAACACCGACGTATAATGAATGATCAAAAGCCCATAACATACGATTGAAACACATGTTTGATACTATGGCCTAAATGTTTTACTTAGCAACATTTGACTCTTTATATAAAGCCTGACATGACCCCAACCAAAAATTACCCAACCTGCTAAGGTTGACCCACTTTGGATACAATCAAGCAATCTGTATCTAAAAGTGAATGAAAGCAGACAAGGTCTGTCCATAGTTAGGACTATTACCTCATTATCCCATATTCAACTAAAATGGTGGTGCAATGCCCATGAGAGGAATCCAAAATCAGTTCAAACTTTGCAGTGATTTTGGAGTCGTATGAGGAATGAATCTTTGTTTTAAATATCACACAGTATTGGGAATACTAAGTGGGATTGGCTTCATGTGTGCATAAATAATCATGCCTTTGGCGCTAAATGAGCCTATACATATTATTAACTGATCAGTATCCGTTGCGTCATTTGGAATCTTAAGGTACTCGTCTCTTCTCTCTCACCCCCTCTCTCCAATCTTGCTATAAAATGCAAACAATATAACACTCATAATAATTCACTGTTCAAATACAAGAAAAAAAAACGAACGTTAGTCGAACAACCAATAATCAGTTAGATCCTGAAAAATGCAAAGAATCAAAAGTTTCATAAAATACCTTTATTAGCCAAATCACGATTAATATTCCTCGAGAAATAAACTCATAAACCGAAAAAAAACACCGCGACATCTCACAAGGTCCTGTAAGAAACACTGTATAAAATTACCCCAGAGGCGCCCAGGGAATAGCCAGAACCCCGAATAGGGGAGGATTACCGCACAAGTCAGAGACCCAGCCATTGGTCCGAAAAGACTACTTAGTTCTTGTACCTTTAAAGATATAAAAAATCATAAGAGTAAAAAAATAGCTATAAATCTCAGAAAATAAATAGAAGTTTGTTGATTTAATGCGTGAGGCATAGAGGACAATGGGATAAGTTACGTAGCTGCTTGAAACCAGTGGAGCATTATACTAATAATTACTGCTCAATCCACTCTTTATTAGTTGTATCATTTAGACTTTTTGAAAAGTCAAAACCTGTGAACATACAAATTGTCACAAGGGCTTTCTTTTCTACATTTCATAATACTTGTAATACTCCCTATAAATCGTACTACAACATTTGGGTATGTTTCCCCACCAATGAAAATCCAAGCAAAACAATCCAAGCAAAATGCAACCACGGAAAGCAATTGTAAAAACAAACGTATCATTTCCTTGTACTTAGGACTTTGTAATTCAAAACTAGAATATATATATTATTAACTACGAGAAAACTGAGGTCCCTGCAATCTATAATGTAAATTAATTTAAAAATTTAATTACCGTAGTATAAACCTTATTTCTTTATTTTTTTTTCCTGCAGTGTTTGATAAATAAAAACAAAAATTACCATAACACTGTGTAATAAATTCTGGAAAGTGTAAAGAGTCTGAAAAGGGTAGGACGTTTCGCTGCTAACAACTCTATCAGCAGCTCATAAACAACTTCACACCGACAAAATTACACAAAGACTAAAAAACATACGACTTTGAACCTCTTTCATACAGTAAAGATACTTTGTATCCACAACACATTTTATTTATCCATGACCTTGATTGTTATATAATGTCATTTTTTCAGAAACAAGTCCGAAGGTTTTAATCGAAAAGACAAAACAAACTGCGAGAACAAGCTTTGTTAACTGAACTCGAATTAATTCAAACGAAACACAAGGTGGGCAGTGAAGTCCAAAAACCCGAACGGTGGGGGTTGACAATAAAACTTGACTTCCGTGGGGTTCTGACCACAATATCCCATACCACTTATAATACAGAAAAATAAAGGAAAAAGAAAAAATCACAGTATGTGCCACTAATAATACTAATTTCTATTATTTTCATCAAAACTACAAAAGACAAACAATTTTATGCGCGTACACTCAACCCCTTCTAGATCCCCCCTCCCCCTTGATGGGACCAACATTTTCACTGTAACTAGAATGATAGAATGGATGGTGTATAAAGTGATATTGATGTACATTGTTCATGATTTGATGCATTTCAGGCTACATATTTATAAATTTATTTAATAAATATTAACAATTTTTGCATATGTTCAAAACCGAAGAACCCCTACAGGTCCATACCTGATTGATGTCTCAAAAGAGACCTACAATTTCAAGAAGGATAGCACAAACATCAACGGTGAATCATATAGAGCTAAAGTCAATAATAACACGGGTAATCAAGTTGGTGGTCAGATACTATAACTCCAACAGTTAAGAGAGTTGGGTATCCTCGTGCCATGACCAAAAACACATCACCCTTTCACTTGCCACATTTCCTATGGCCACAGAATACAGACTTTCATACCAGACACAACATACTAAAACCAAACTAGACACAAAAAAACCAATACTAACTGCAAGCTAGAACAATAGACTGACGGAACAACAAAGAAAACACCACTGAATACACCAGTACCAGCAGCATATGAGATCAAAAGTGACATACCCATAATCCACAATTAAGAGAAAATTGTCTAAGGATCCATACCAGTAATCAAGAGCATATCTCAAGACAAACAAAACTCAGCCAATTAGGACCAGGAAACTATCCTTATGTAGCTACACCGAATGAATGTCACCTAATCTTTCAAGATACGCTATCACGAGGGAATGAGATTCAAGCAAAAATGAGTTCAACACCAATATACATAGCCATCCGACCTACACAATCCAAACTTTGGATGGTATAGTTGGGAGATTGTCTATTTTGCCACGCAACATCCAACATGCTAGATTTTAGGTTTATATATTTCTTTCACTCTTGACAATAATCTTTTTTAAAGAAAAACTCGTGACTTTCTCCAAACATCGCCTAACCACTACTAATGCCTTCACTCTGCTAATTCGGAGTCAAAGTACATAGATATTGTTTCTTGTACACACATAGGCATCTAAACTTTCAAATGTTCAAATTCAAAGATTGATAAACTCGTGTATGTATTTACGGATTATCCAAAGTAACCGCCAAGCATATATAGTGACAGTAGAATATAACAAATCAGAGAAGGCTAACAAGATTTCGACAAGTAATGAACATCTAAAAGGTCGTCATATTAATAACACAGAGCAATATATACATCTACTTGTATAAAAGGACATTCCCCAATCTAAAAAAGCCATAAAAGATAGGAAGCAGATGAGATGTAACAACATCCATGGAATAAAAAAAATCACATTAAACTTGATAATACTAATTTCACTAACCTTTCTACAAATCACATATGCAATATATATGAAACATATATTGCATCTATAATCGCATAAGATATCATAAATGACATAACTTAACAACATTAAATCACTGATAAAAACTAAAATAGATGAAACTGATTTTTCCACGCCTTAACTACAAAATAGTCCCCTTGAAATGAGGCCGTCATCATTATGATTACTTATTGTCAAAATATATATGTGAATCCAAGTGATTAAGCAGAAGTAGCGATTCCTTGTAAGAGCCCATGAAGAATGACTCTCCAGAAATCCCAAGATTCTTGATTTGTTGTGAGCAAGGGTCGTAAACATCAAGCCCGTCCTCGTTTGGATTTTCAAAAAAAGGTTCACCACTCTCCTTAAACGCCAGTATCCTATGTATTGGAGCGCCAATTGTGAATAGCTTTCTAAAAGACGCGTCATGCTCCATCACCCATACACCACAATGAACTGCTTCCTCGACCTTAGTGTATCCGGACACAATAAGAGACCCCCTTAGCTTAGAAACTGAGACAGGTAAGAACCAGTCTTTTGTTAAGCAGTTTGTTAAGCTATCTGGAAAGTCTACCACTTTAAACTTGTTGTCAGTCAAATCAAATGACACAACCATATGATTTATGGTAGATTTACCATCATGAGTAAAAGTCTTCTCACGAGCACCCCAATAAATAAACCTATCTATAACAACCTGAGTTGCTGGGCAATTAAGTTGAATTGATTGACGAGGGCAATTACCACTTGGAATGACATTCCAAACCCCCGAACTCAATGTAAAAACCTCAACATGCCAAGGCATGTTATTTGCGCATAAAATATTCAAAACCGTCGGATCTCTAATGACAGGACAGACCCCATAAAAAAAAATAAATAAAAGAAAGAAAAAGAAAAGGGGGGGGGGGGGGGGGGGGGGGGGGGGGAAAAATAAAAAAAAAAAAAAAAAAAAAAAAAGAAAAAAAAAAAGAAAAAAAAAAAAAAAAAAAAAAAAAAAAAAAAAATAATAAGAAAAAAGAAAAAAAAAAAAAAACAAAAAAAAAAGAAACCAAAATCCGTTATAAAGTGAATCCCAAGGTAATTAAAATTAGGGAGAGCAATACCAAACGATTTTCGAATAGAAGGGTTCCAAATAGCAACCATCCAATTACTATTATAACCTTTATGGAGACCAAAAAAACACAGTAATCCATGACACGCACCAACAACCATAGAAAAAAGAAATTGTTTAAGCAAAGGAGACACAACAAATGGAGCAAACTCTTGTTGTTGCTTTACCTTAAAAGTTTCGATATCATCGTCTACTAAACGAATGTAACTCAACACATCCGGTGAATAATCCGCTGAATACCTTAGAATAAGACTGTGTGGCTGCGTATGGCGGGCGCCGTAACCATTGATAAAGTCAGAGCTGTCGATAACAGACTTCCATAATTTCGAAACCGACCTGAACTGAATCAAAGGCTTCACGGGAAGCCATTTCATTATTTCCATTTGGATTTCAAATGGGATGTTGTCTGACATTTTAAAAAGTTTTTTTCTAGGGTTTATGTGACCTTTTGAAATAGGATGAACTAGTGAAAATTGAAAAGTGGGTATTCGAAAGGAGGTGATTTTGAATCTGGGTTTTGAAGGCCGTCGGGTGCCGTGGTGATACGCCGAGATGCAAAGATTCTAGGTTTATGTGAAAATTTGAGATTAGGGGATGAATAGAGACTTTGACTATAGTGAGGGTTGTCCTTTCGGAATTTTGACCAACTGAATGGTTTCACTTATCAAAATTATCTGTAATTTGTATTGTATCTTATAAAAAAAAATGAGAAAACCTACACCGTGGTCCCTGTGATTGCGTTGACCAACGTCCTAGTCATATGCATAAACATTACTATTAAAAAAATAAAGTTTTCATACGGATGATTGTTGAATGGTCATTATGCACGATAATTTTTTTTTTCAAAGATGTGCAAAATTATAGATATGAATGGGGTTACTTATATGTTAATATAAATCTGCATAAATAGGAAACTACTGTATGTTTGAAAAATCCAAGTTGAAAAATAAAAACAATGGACGTGGCCTAAGATCATGGAAGAGAGGGTAATAAATTTTGATAACCCCCAAATTGTAGAAAAATGAGGTATTACCCACTTTTGAGTAATGGGTCATTGCATTATATGAAACCAAACATCATTTATTAATACATTTGTTATTTCTTACCTCTTAAAACCTCTAACCAAACACCCCCTAAGATTTAATTTTATCTAATTAACAAGATTAAACCTTAAAAAACATCCACCACCTTCTTCCTACCTTTGTGTTTTTTAATTAAAACACATTTGCACTCTTATTTTTTAAAAATTGCATATCGCAAAAATCGTAAAACGTTAAGATACATAAATTACACCATCGTGACGAGCATTTAATTATCTTTCAATAGATGGGCGCTTTCATATACTTTTGACAAACATTTTTTTTGTTTTTTTGGTATTTTTTTGTTTTTCTCGATGCAGTATTTTGTTTGATATATCACTTGTGATATTACACTAATCTGTAAGTTAGAACACTTCACATGCTTTCGTAAAACGGGTATAAATATTTGTGTGAAACTCCAACTGATTCATCGTTATTGACATTCAAAAGTACACATTCTTAGCTTTCCAACCATTTATCACACATAATTTTTGGACATTTAAATCAAAACACTTTATTTATAAAAGTTGGTGAATAACGAAGAATTTTATTTTTTATAATCTGTTGGTCACAATGAATAGATCTTTAACTCCTTAGCTTGATGTAAGGTTTAGTATCCTTGAATAAATCCAAATGTACTAAG
>BQNB010032919.1:3581-52780 GCA_026074375.1 Tanacetum coccineum
TAACGTGTTCTGCTTTAGAAAATTTTTGGAAGAGGCTGATCTTGGGCGAGCTAAAGCAACAATTCATATAGCTAACAAGTTAGCTCAAAGTCAAACCTGCGTGATAATGCAAATTAGCGACGAAGATAATATAACTTGCTGGGTCACCACAGGCAAAAGCGACCCGTATCTTGGCGGGGCAGCATGATAACAAAAGTTTGTGTTGCCACGGTGGGTCTCGAATACTCTTTTGCCCGATCCCGCATTCATAGAGATGAGCCAAACACTTATCTTTGAATAGGCTAAACCGCTAAACCAAACTGTGTTAACGATGGTTTGCAATATCCGTCTACTTGCATATTTCGGGTTGTGGTTCTACAGGTGGCTTCAAAGATGAAGGGATAGGTGCGTTTTTGTACAAGAATTTCACAGTTGTGCTTATTTTTAGTTGCATACTTTTATGTGTGTTGGACAGAGTGAAGAATCAAGAATATCAAAGGACGTTGAAGCAAATCAGATAAGGTTTAATAAAGAGCTTGAAAAGCAAGACACAGAGACTAACTGTACTATCATACACCATTCAAATGTTATAGTATTTCTGCTATAAAATTTTAGGCTGTTAACCATCATGCTACAACTGTCTTTGATTCCGTATTGTGTTGCAGGAACGTGTGATGAAACATTGGTACATGTGGCAAAAAATGCACTGATGTGTCGTCGTGTAGGTTGTTATTTTAGTTATTCAAGTTTTACATTTATATTTTGCCGACTTTACCTAAAACAACACTTTAACGGGCAGTGTACCCGATCGAATGTAGTTTCGTTGGTAAGTAGCGTGTCGATCACTAAGAGCGAGAACGTTAATCTTTAGTTCTATCAATATTTTGGTTAACTAAGCTAAGTTAATTTAAACTATGTTAATTCTATTCTATGTTAAACCTATGCTAAACCTATGGTAGTCCTAATTCTAATGGATAAGGGGGTGTTTTCAGTCTGAGAGACTGACACGGGTTTTGTGGTAACTTAGATCAACTCAAAACACAATAACATACGCAAGCATATAGACAAAAGATAGAAGAGCGGTCTAGCCAAATATAAAAAAACTGTATTAACCATGATTAATCCAATTAAAACATTGGTTTGTTTATTTAGTGCAATAAGTGCTTATCTCGAGGCGACATATCATTCTAAGATTTAGGCGGTACTTCTTCCTAAAACCTAGACACGTAGAATTCTGTCACAATTAAACGAATTCGCATAAAGCATCCTATTTGCTGATTATAATTTATCTTAAGAGATTAATAATGGTGTTCTTATTAAAATCCTAGCCCATCAGGACTTTACCCACTTACTGCTTAATGGCTCTTTATATACTAGTAGTCCATTGTCCGAGTCTTTACCAATCGAATAAGAACGTACTCGTTGATCCTATGTCACCTGCTGGTCCAACTAAGCTCACTAATATAAAGGCAAAGATAAGTCATTATTTGTGATCCTATGATTCTAGATATATAAATTGCGGATATGGAGAGCCATCCCAGCATCTAGCTAGCGAGATATTTTGCAATCCTAGATCCAGTTGAATGATGGGTCGCATACTTAAGCACGTAAACAAGCATAAATTGATAAACATAAACAAGCAATCAATGATAAATTAAGCAGTTGATATAAACAAACCAAACATTTAAATCTTCATAATCATGGCTAATACCCAAGGGTATTAGCCCTTAATCATCGTAATCAATACAAGAGTAATAATTCAACCAAGGTAAACTAACCGAGTTAAACGAATGATAATCATGACCTCTTCTGCTCTTCTCGTCTTCTGAAAATCGACTTTAGTGGTTAGGGTATTGAAAATATAATCAAGCACACCTAAAACTCATTTTTAGGTCTTCTATTTATAGTGTCTGGAATTTGGTCGATACGGCGTATTGGTTGAGGTCAATACGGCGTATCGGGGGTTTCTTGGAATAGGGACCACGTTCAATATCTTCCAGAATATTTTATTACTATATCTTGGATACGGCGTATAGAGATCTTCTGGATACGGCGTATTAGACTTTGATTCTTCGTGGTTTCTTGTGAAGTGCAGGCACAAATACGTCGTATCTTCCTTGATGGATACGGCGTATTGGATGTCAGAACAGTATTCTTCATATTTCTTCGTTTAAGCTCCAAAATGCATGGTTTTTAGCTAATCTTCACAAAGTACTCCATAATTACTTAAAATCTCAAATATAAACGATTAAGTAACAATGCTTGCAATAATTATACAAAATGGGTTATTTACATGGGATAAATGATGCTATAAAAGTGACGTTATTTGATGTCATCAAGCACTATAAGGTAAAAAAACGTGGTTCTTTCAGTAACATATATAATTGAGTTGAAATTGTTACCGTGAAAGACAGACAAGCGGACTAAAATATTTGTTGTGGTTATTATTGCAGTCTTTGTTGTAGCGGGAGACCTGTTTGGGTGTATGCTTTTGAGAAGTGTTGATACGTCTACAACGTGAGAACAAGACAATGATACGACTAATATGATGTCAAACGTTGCTTGGGTTCCAGTTTTGTTGTCAATTTAAGTGTTATCCGGAACAAACTTTTGCCTGTTGGTTGGACATGAGAAGCATTCAGCTTTCTACATCATGCATAATTGCGTTAACTTGAAATCAATTGGAACTAGGTTGCAAATTGTTTCCGCATTTGATATGGAGCATGTTAAGGGGTTTAGTTTGGAAGGTGAAGGACCTAAGCACCCACTAATTTTCTTATTTATCTCTAGAATAAGCAGGAGGGAATTAAATTATTTCAGAAAAATGCAAGTTCAGATTTACCAGGCCCCAAAGTCGAAACAGAATTAGCAATTAGTATAGCAAAAAAGGAATGTTAAACAATCATTGTGCAATGAGCTGTTTCAAGGACAATCGAAGGCTGGAGCAGATATTGTTGTAATCACAAGGGAATGGAATTCATTGGCGTTGTTGACTAGAAAGCCCATTAAGTCGAGACCACTGAGGTATAATCTTCTTAGTTGTGTAAATATATTGTTTTGTTACACTCATTTTCTCCACGCACGCTTTTGCATAGGGTAAATTGGTGCGACAAATAGGTTACTGTATTTTTAAGTGTGAACAAAGTTTACTTTTGTAGACACTAATAATAAGTCCAAAAAAGTTTTTATATAAGTATACAACTTTAATTTTGAACAGTCTTAGAATTTTTGAATTTTGTTTAATATCTTGCACGCTTTTAAAAGCGCATGTATAAAATTGTTTTTTTTGGGTAGTGTGATGACTTATTAGAATTAATTAAAGTATTAATAAGGATTTAGTCAAGAAAAATATTTCAAAGAACAAGATGATTGAGTTTTATAGTTACTTCTTTGTAATCCATGAGTTTTTATACTTCCTTATTTTAATTTGATGTATGTAGAGGGAGAATCAAGACAGAAGAAATGCATGGATATTGGGAAAGAAGAATAAAGGGAAAGGAGGACATTGGTGATCATAAATGGCAGCAGCCTCATTCCTTTTCTATTTCACATTTTCACTTCAATTCTTTTTTTACCCATCAAAAAAAATCTAACTTCTTAAAGGTACAATTTCTCTTTCACTATATAAACACACACATTTGTATATACATATCTTATCATATGTTGTACATTTTTTATGTCTTTAATTGTTCAAACTTAGATTGTTTTAAGTGTTTGCCCGTTGCCGTAAAGTATTAGATAGGATACATGCTTTACAATGCAAAATAAGTATATGCTCCAAAAAATATAATCCAAGTATAATCCTATATCCATATGGAATCTATTTATGTTAGTTGTTTCAGTATGTAAACCGATGATTCAGAGTTTAATACCCAAGTTGATTGATATAACTTGATATACAATCTGTTTAATTATTACTATGTAAATGGCGTCATAAATCTTATCTCTTAGGGGGTTTTCGGGTTACTTATTGAAACTACTTATAAAGATAATGTTAATGAATTGCTTACCGAAGCTTTAGCTTATAGAGGTAGTTAGGAACACATAAAGAAACTGCTTACCAATAGAAAATGCTGGTATTTTGTTGCTTATTCAAATTGCTACATATAAATGGTTTTTTGGGATTGTTTATTGCCTAGAAAGTAAGACCTTTCTAATCTGGTCAAAACGTTTTTAGTATGTGTCTTTGTTACAATGCAACATGCCGAGTATTTTCATGTGGTGAATCAGGGAAAATTTTATATGATACTGCAAGAAATGTTTTATTGTGAATTGTTGCTACCTGAATCCATTAGATACATCGAAATGCATGATAATTAGAAATATGTATTGTTGTTAGACTTTAGGTTTAATTACCATACTAATGGAATATAGTGCAAGGGTGTGATGTATCTATACTTCTGGATTCGGCAGATGTAATAGGAAGCGAGAAAATCACGCTACCTAATGAGTCTGTGCCAGCAAACGAGCCATATCAGATCAGGAAGATCACAAGGGTACTTCATGTCATTATCTTTTATATCCCTTCTAACATTTCTCTTTGTCAGTAGAGCTCAATACTCTTGAGCTTTTTCATGTTGACATTGCAGAAAATGACTCTTAAAGAGTATGATAAAGAACTAGACGAGAAGATGATAGTGTTGGTGTGTTTGGAAAGCAAGGAGCAAAAGCTTGCGTTGGACAAGTATCTTCAAGTTTTGACTATGAGGATCAACTCATGTACAATTGTTTGAAAAACTGATGTGCTTATAATGTTGTATCTTTCTTACAAGTTTGTTATAGAGGATGTGGAGCAATATGTAATTATGGATAAAATGTGAAAATTTGAATCTCTGAGGTTGTATATAACTCTAATGTAGGTAAACGCTCCATAGTGGAACGCGGGTTAAAAACCTTGTTTTTAATTAATGTTTAAAAAAATACAATAATGACAAGCATTCTTTATACGCACTTTGCTAGCACAGTACTCGAACGTTGCAACGACGGGTATCTTGCAACTAAAATTTTCAATGAAAAATTTATTTTAGTTCTATTTTTCAATACAATCTTTATGGATGCTGACAATTTTAATTTTTGATTGATTTTAAGTAATAACAAGTTAACTCATATAAAATTTGTAGATTATATACATGATGTTGTGGCAATACAGAAGCGTTAACTGCCATATTATAGAAGTACGAGGTTAAAGTAGCTAAAAATTGCTCGTAGTCGCAAGTTATTTTTTAAATAAAAACACCATATTACATCATGTTATATGAAAATTTAAATCTATAAAAATACACCATATTAGTTTTTTTTTTAACTTGTTTGAGTTATTAACAATGTTTATTATATTCATCTCATAGATAAAAGATACAAGTAAACGAGTACTTATAAAGATAAAGAAAACATAAATGCTCAATAAATTATATAGGGTAACTATGAAGATTATAATAATTATTATATAAACAAGTATATCGACCCGCGCTCCGCTGCGGGACGATGGGTCAGAGCGCGGGTCGATGGGTGAGGTTTGATACATACAAATGTAAACCCTTATATATAAAGGGGCCGTCAGGCCTATAAGGGGGCCGCCGCCTAGACTCCGCTCCTTTTTTTGTCTTTTTGTGGGGAATGTTGTATCTGGTGTAGAAGCTTCCGTTTTAGGGGGAAAATTTGAATTTCAAATTTTAAGTTTTTAATAAAACTTTTTTTAGAAAATATTTTGTAAATGTATTTTTGAGAAAATGTTTTTGTAGAATTAAAAGTAAGGATTAAGAGAAAAATATTTTCTTGATCACTAATCATGCTTAATTATTTTGTTTGTCCATACCTTAAGTGATCACTAATCTTAAAAATAAAAATTTACATTTAATAATTTGTAAACGTTTATTTTTATTGTAAATGTTTTTACATTTTGTTATTATCAAAACGTTGAGAGATCGAAAAATATAAATAACGTTTTTAGGAATTATTTGTATTAACAATTTCTCGCTTTTTGATGATGACAAAATATAAACTCATTTTAAATAAAATTAAAGATGTCAAATTATTAAATGAGTTATGTTTCATTTCTCCCCCTTTTTGTTGAATTAAAAAAGAATGATCGTCGAGTTGTCAAAGGAAGAAAGAAATCGACGAAATCAAAACTCCCCCTTGATGTGTGCTCCCCCTTGTTCGGGGCACCAAGGGATCGATCTTACGAAGATTGTGTGCTATAAAACAAGGTTCGAAGTACAAGTGCAAGACAAATATCTTTCAAGATAACACATTGTATTTAATTTAACCACATAAAGCGGCGCCAAAAACTTGATGTGTTGTAGTGTAGGGTTGTTTTTTTATATGATTCAAGTTTTAAATTTATATTTTGCGGACTCAACCAAAAACAACACTTTAACGGGCAGTGTACCCGGTTGGTAGTAGTTTCGTGGTAAGTAGGGTGTCGATCACTGAGAGCGAGGTTAAATCTATCAATTTAATTAATATCTTGGTTATCTAATCTATGTTAATTCTATTCTAATCCTATGTTAAACCTATGTCAGTTTAAATCCTAATTCTAATGGAAAAGGAGGGTTTTCAGCGTGAGAGACTGACATGGTTTGGTTGGTGACTACAATGAATTCAAGAAACTGTTACCCACGCAAGCTAATTAACAAAAGATAAAAGAGCGGTCGAACCTTATATAAGAAAACTGTATTAACCATTATTAATCTGATTAGAACGTTGGTATGTTTCTTAAGTGCAATGATTTCTTCTCTCGAGGTGACATATCATTCTTAAGACTTAGGTGTTACATCATCCTAAGACCTAGACACGTTAATTCTGTCATAATTAAAGCATCCGCATAAAGCATCCTTATTTGCTGATTATAATCTATCTTAGGGATTAAAGCAATGGTGATCTTGTTAAACCCTAGCTCATAGAGACTTTACCCGCATGGCAATCTACACACTAGTAGTCCACTTGTCCAACTATCCAATAGAATCAGAACGTTAATTGTTGAATTATCTAGGTCACCTGCTAGTTAACACGATCAATAAACCATTGGCAATATCCAATTAAATAGTTAAGCCCGAAGCGTATCCTAGACACAGACTTAGAAGGACAATATTTGTGTAACTATTATTCTAGGTGTATAAATTACTATATGAAGAGCTATCCCAGACTCTAGCTCCGCTTAGTCCACTTAGCTAGATCCAGTTGAATGATAGGTCGCATACAAAAGCGCGTAAACAAGTATAAATTGGTAAACATAAACAAGCATACAACGATAAATCAAGAAATAGATATAAACAAATACCAAACATTCAGATCTTCATAATAATGGCTAATACCCAAAGGTAACATCCGAGAATTTTCGAATTTTGAATGACGATTATATCCTTTGACTTTTTGGGTCTGGCTTGACTTATAAGAACGATCATCTAAACCACGTATTCACGACTCGGACTCTAAAGCAATTTGATGTGAAATGATATTCCAGACAACTTTTCAGTTTTACCCGAGACCTGAAAGCAGTCAGAAAGTGACTGAAATGCACTCGCAAATTTTGAAATCAATATGTACCTACTCAAAAATAATTAAATTGATATTTAATTATCATTTTTATTAAATAAAGATATTTAATAAATTATTTAATATTTTTATGCAAAAGCGTTTATTTAAAAACGCGAATGTTCAAAATAAAGTTTCACTTGTATAGACAAAGCATGCTTGCGACACCAAAGGGTACTAAATAAGTGATAAACATTTTTAATATACATTTTATAACCACATTTATAAAATAATAGTCGAATGAATAGTCATTTTCGTTGGAAAAACTATTTGGAAAACAATGGCGCAAGTTTCGAGATTTGAGTCATTCGTTAAGTCATCCAAACGAGTCCCGAACCGGAAGTTATAAAAACTACATTAAAAACTTACACTTTTAACCCTCAAGTAATACTCACTTGCCATTTCATTTTTAACTTTTATATATAAATAAAAGTTATAACATTTAATTCATTTTCCATCTCTTATACACACACTTTTATAAAACACTCTCTCTCCCAAATAATCCGGCCACCCCTCCCCCACCTTCGACCACCGTCGGCCGTCGCCGGAAAAGTTTTTCCGGTTAGTTTTTACGACCAAGTCCCAATCTTCTTCTCATCACACGATCTATTCGATCCACTATACCACTCTCCGCCACGCGCCACCTCCCCACACCGCGTCGCCATCACCACCATCATCATCACCTCGTCATCGTCATCCTCATCATACCATCATCGTCACCACCTCTTCTACACCACCACCACCCCCGTTGCAACAACGACCCACGAGGGTGCGTTGGTTTAGCAGCAGCAACCGCAACAATTGTGCGTTTAGTTTCATAAACAACCACTACCGAGGGTGCGTTTGGTATTGTAACAGCAACCACATGGGTGTCGGGTTGGTGGTAAGCACCAAAGGGTGCGTTGGGTTGTGGGTTAACAGCCGCGGGGGCGTCGGGTTTGGCAGAGCACCCAAAGGGGTGCGTTGGTGTGGTTTTTATTTAAAAACCATGAGGGTCCGTTTGGTTTCGGGCGAAAGCCATAAAAGGGTGTTGGGATGGACAACCGGACCACAAGAGTGCGCGTGGTTATAAAACCACCACGAAGATGCATTGGGTTTGTTTGCACCAGTTGGGTGCGTTCGGTTTGGGTTTTCACAGGCACAAGGGTGCGTCTGTGTTTGTGGTTAGCACAATAAGGGCGCGTATGGTACAGTAGAGATGTTTGTTTTGGTGGTTAACACGATTAGGTGCGTTTGGATCCGGGTTATAGCAGCAGTGGGTGTGTTTGGTTGGCTGTCTAACAGCCATGGGTGCGTTTGGTTTGTATAAAAACCAACTAATAAATATAACATAAGGTCTTAAAATATTAAAAACCGGATCTAAATGGTGGAATGGTTAAATAAATACTAAATTCATTATCTTCATTTTTCGATTATAATAACCATAAGGGGTGTGTTTGGTTTAGCAACACGGATTGATTCAATCGAGGGAAAATAAGTAATTTTCGTTAAAATGGAAACGTTACATGAACGATCAGGTCATGACGAGATTTTTATAACCCGCTACACTTAGTAAACTTTTTACAAATCTTACCCTACTTATCATCCTAAAGAGGACGAATAAATGCCTTAAGAATTAATAGATCGCGAAGGACCTATAATCAAATGTAAGTTAAAATTTTTGAGATTTCAGTTATCTAATCCGTAACTTTAAAACATGCGTTTATTTTTTTATATAAAGAAACTTTCTACTAAATCATTTGGGGATATCCGGGCGTGTGTCGAATTATTTTGTTTCATTTATTTTATCACCTTTCTTATATAATACTTGGAAAGTATTATATAATTCAACCATTTTATTTTAAATTGTCACCTTTTAGAGGTAACACATGTCGCGTATTATATACGCTTCGAGTTATTCTTTGGGTTGTGTATCTTGTTATATAATTCACGGTATGAATTATATACTCGTTTATTTTTCGTTATGTAATATATACGGAATATATTACACACCTTACGTTTACTTTTGATTTATTTATTTAACCAACCACCAAACTATTACAACTTTAAATCTAAATCTTTTATCAACGTGTCACGTTGACGTGCTCATTCATCGGAAAACCAAGTACATCATCCTAGGCTAGTGGGTCTTAGCCGTTAAGATAAACCGCAACTTCTTGGTCGAGCCGTTTCAGTTTCCGTTTCGTCTTGTACTCAATGTGTACATTCCCGCCAATCGTTCTTCATCATCGATGTGAGTTTATAGCCCCTCTTTCACTTGTTTTACATTTACTTTACAAATCTCGGGGGAGAATACATGCTCAACACAACTTGTTTACATATTCGTTTACAATATCTTTTACATACTATTTTACACACTTGGTTTACATACTTGATTTTGCAATTCATTACAAACACAATTACCTGGTTGATTACAAATTGGTTCACATACTCATTTACATAGCTCGCTATGGGATATATTACTTGACTTCATTTTTGGTCACAAATATATGTACTTTACTTTTGAAATGATTACGGATTAGCTTAGGTTGCATGAACTGTGAATCACTTGGAGGGTGAGCGCGAATGTTATAAAATAGATCTATTCGGGATTGACAATCCCCGTTCGGGTGATTAGCTATCACTAGGTAAACGAACGTTATAACATGTCGGATTATGACTGGCTTGGTAGACTCAGGGCCAGCACAACCAATATCGGATCGCGACTGGCTTGGTAGACTCAGGGCCAGCGCAACAACGTTCACATGAAAATGAACACTTACAGTGCCTGAAAAGATTGGCATACAATTAAGTCTACGTAGCGGTTGCATGAACTTAGAGTAATCGTAATCATGGTTTATTACACATAGGGATATTTACGTTGCCTTGAATAAAGTGGCAACACACCCTTGAAACATTTTAGTGACATTAAATTGGTCGTGCATTCTTTATAAATCTTTGGATTCCAACATTTACATTATACTTACAAAACTCTATGAACTCACCAACTTTAATGTTGACACTTTTAAGCATGTTTTTCTCAGGTGAATTAGATGCTTGGATTATTTGATGTGCATTGGAGTCTTTACATTCAAGTTTTTCATGGTGATGCAATTATGGGACAAATGTTTTATATCAATTTCAAGAAAATCAACGAGATAACTTTTCAAACGACACATTTAGAGGTCGTTCTCTTGTATCTTGAGCTGTTGTATTATGAAGTAACGCTCCCTGACATATTTCCGCTGCGACACATTTTTGGGGGTGTTACAGATTGGTATCAGAGCCAAGGTTATAGAGAACTAGGTTGCATATTTTACCCTAGACTATAACCGTTTTCACAAACATTGCATCACATCAAACATTTTCAAAGTGCATACACGATACTTGCTTATGTGCTTACATTACGTGCTGCATTAAGTGCTTACGTGACATACATATATATAATATAAATATATGCTTGCATTCCCTTCGCGTATATCGTACGCTTATTTATATAAGAGTTATTATATAAATACCAGAATATTTTTAAGACATTGTGGGTTGCACAATGGTCTCATTCTACTCGTCAGACATTGTGAGTTGCACAATGGTCTCATTTTACTTCTTAGACATTGTGAGTTGCACAATGGTCTCGTTTCGTTCTCAGACATTGTAAGTTAAACAATGGTCTCCATTTCATATTTTTCATAACTTTATACAATATCGTATTACACGAAGACCATTATAATTTTTGTTTACATGGAATTATGTATGAATCTAAGTATTACAAGTCTTGTATGGGCGGGACTTGTAATATAAAGATTGATATGATGATTGCTATGTAAACAAAACCCGTCACAGTTCTGTTTACATGGATTTATGTGTGAATCTAAGTATTACAAGTCTTGTATGGGCGGGACTTGTAATAGGAGGATTGATACGATAATTGCTATGTTAACTCGTTTATAAGGACCTTCATCGTATTTACTTTAACCGAGTACTCATTAACTGTCTTAAACTCTATGTCGATTTCCCTTGATTGTTTCACTCCCTGTCCCCGAAGACGAGTCTCAAACACTCGTCCCATACTCATTAGAGCACCTGCATCGATATGTCATTCACCACCTTGGAAACTTTGTGTGTACGCGTGTTGCATCAGAAATTATTAAGTAGGATGATTTATAATCTCTTTATTTAAAAGGATTGGGACGCCTCTTCAGTTAAATAAATAAATTATAAATCACCGAACCATAAGTTTATCATATCTTACTTACATAAATTTGGACGCTTCTTTATGTAAATAAGAAATTATAAATGAGTGGGCTTAATGGTATCCGATATGACACGAGTATGAACCTGAAATCGATAATCATTGAAATCCGTTAAAAAGGTCTAGAAACACAATCGTGCCTTACTACTCAGCAGAAATCTTAAGGCCTCGCTTGAACTACCTTATCTCATTCTTAAGTAATTACTTTTGCCGTTGCTAATCCTCGCGATCACGAACTGTTCGTGGAACTAACAGACTTGTTATACACTTGAGCTAATGGAGCTGATTCATCGAACTAACGACTGAGTACAATATTCCGTCACCTATCGCATATGTTTTTCCGCGAGCTCCTCCCATTTGTTAAACTTTATTCTGGGAATATTGTTTCTCGAGATATCCTCACTCTCTACATCCCATCACCATTTGTTATAATTATTGTCATTATGGTTGCTGTTGTTGGGTCCTGGAGCGGTCCCAGCTTGTACAACTTTATCCAATAGGTAATGCAACTCCCTTTAAACGAGATAAACACCTATCGACAAAACAGATAGTTGGACTATTCATTTTGGGCCACTAGTAGGAAGACTTAGGTCGCGATACATCCTAGTACTGCCAAGTAAGTTGGGTACTTACATCCATAAGCCACGTTGATGTGAATCATCGAACCTTACAGATAGTAGAAACGAGACTCCGTCCTCGGACATTTAGAAACTTATACAAACATACTCACGCGACTACACCTTCTTCTTGAGGTTTTCACTATAATGAGACCTTCCCTATAAAGCAGTTATACCAGTCATAAGATCTGTAATGATATATTTTGAGATACCCATCTTGATGGATTAAATATCCTGGACAAACCTAGCCAAAATTTTTGGTAGATTGAGAAGTGTAGATACACCGAATTTTGCTGAATAAAGTTATCAGCGTCCTGTTTAGAACGAGTTTATCCTTAAGTCTTTCTTTGGTCACACAATAGGATAACACAAATTTAATCTCGGGACGAGATTTCTTTAAGGGGTAGGTACTGTAACATCCGAGAATTTTCGAATTTTGAATGACGATTATATCCTTTGACTTTTCGGGTCTGGCTTGACTTATAAGAACGATCATCTAAATCACGTATTCACGACTCGGACTCTAAAGCAATTTGATGTGAAATGATATTCCAGACAACTTTTCAGTTTTACCCGAGACCTGAAAACAGTCAGAAAGTGACTGAAATGCACTCGCAAAAATTTTGAAATCAATATGTACCGACTCAAAAATAATTAAATTGATATTTAATTATCACTTTTTATTAAATAAAGATATTTAATAAATTATTTAATATTTTTATGCAAAAGCGTTTATTTAAAAACGCGAATGTTCAAAATAAAGTTTCACTTGTATGGACAAAGCATGCCTGCGACACCAAAGGGTACTAAATAAGTGATAAACATTTTTAATATACATTTTATAACCACATTTATAAAATAATAGTCGAATGAATAGTCATTTTCGTTGGAAAAACTATTTGGAAAACAATGGCGCAAGTTTCGAGATTTGAGTCATTCGTTAAGTCATCCAAACGAGTCCAGAACCGGAAGTTATAAAAACTACATTAAAAACTTACACTTTTAACCCTCAAGTAATACTCACTTGCCATTTCATTTTTAACTTTTATATATAAATAAAAGTTATAACATTTAATTCATTTTCCATCTCTTATACACACACTTTTATAAAACACTCTCTCTCCCAAATAATTCGGCCACCCCTCCCCCACCTCCGGCCACCGTCAGCCGTCGCCGAAAAAGTTTTTCCGGTTAGTTTATCCGACCAAGTCCCAATCTTCTTCTCATCACACGATCTATTCGATCCACTATACCACTCTCCACCACGCGCCACCTCCCCACACCGCATCGCCATCACCACCATCATCATCACCTCGTCATCATCATCCTCATCATACCATCATCGTCACCACCTCTTCTACACCACCACCACCCCCGTTGCAACAACGACCCACGAGGGTGCGTTGGTTTAGCAGCAGCAACCGCAACAATTGTGCGTTTGGTTTCATAAACAACCACCACCGAGGGTGCGTTTGTTATTGTAACAGCAACCACATGGGTGTCGGGTTGGTGGTAAGCACCAAAGGGTGCGTTGGGTTGTGGGTTAACAGCCGCGGGGGCGTCGGGTTCGGTTTTCATAAGCCCCAAATAGGGTGCGTTGGGTTCTATAACAAACAACCAAGGGTGCGTCGGTTACTGTTCACCGCACCTAGGGTGCGTGTGGTTGGATGCGAAACAGCCCACGAAGGGGCGTTTGGTTTTGTTTATAGAAAAAGATGCAAGCCGTAAAGGGGTGTGTTGGGTTTCATAGTAGCATCAAGGGTGTGATGGTTTATATGGTTCCCACAGTTAGGGTGCGTTTGGCTGTGGGTTTAGCAACGAAGGGGTGTGTTTGGTTTAGAATTGCACAAAGGGGAGCGTTTGGATCTGGGTTTAGTAAAACTGAGTAGGGTGCGTTTGGTTTTTAGTAAAAGCGAGTAGGGTGCGTTTGGTTTATATATAAACCGACTAATAAATATAATATAAGGTTTTGTAAATATTAAAAACCGGATCTAAATGGTGGAATGGTTAAATAAATACTTTATTTATTATCTTCACTTTTGCGATTATAATAACCTTAAGGGGGGTGTTTGGGTTTGCAACACAAATAGATTGAAAAAGGTTAAGTTATATAAATTTTAAGATTATTAGTTTGTAATATTTCAATAACCGGATAAACAAACGGAAACTATACTTTTTAAATGGGATAACTATTTTAGCAAACAGTCAAGGAAACAATATACTAGATTATAAAATATTATTTTATAATTTTATAATTGTCAACTAGAAATTAACATCATAACCTTTGTAAAAGCTTTAAAAACATAGTGTACATGGTTTGTAACTTTAAAACGTACGATTACTTTTATGCTAAGAACTTTTTATTTATTTAAGTGGTGATTTTCTAAAACGTGTCGAATTATTTTGTTTAATCATTTACTCACGTTTCTTAAACAATATTTGCAAAGTATTATATACTTCAAATTATTCATCTGATTGTTTGTCTTATTATATAATTCACCATATGAATTATATAATTACTTATTTTCATATGTAATAGATACGGAATATATTACATACATTGTTATATGATTCACCATATGAATTATATATGCTTCTTGATTTATTTATTTAACCAACCACCAAACTATTACAACTTTAAATCTAAATCTTTTATCAACGTGTCACGTTGACGTACTCATTCATCGGAAAACCAAGTACATCATCCTAGGCTAGTGGGTCATAGCCGTTAAGATAAACCGCAACTTCTTGGTCGAGCCGTTTCAGTTTCCGTTTCGTCTTGTACTCAATGTGTACATTCCCGCCAATCGTTCTTCATCATCGATGTGAGTTTATAGCCCCTCTTTCACTTGTTTTACAATTGCTTTACAAATCTCGGGGGAGAATACATGCTCAACACAACTTGTTTACATATTCGTTTACAATATCTTTTACATACTATTTTACACACTTGGTTTACATACTTGATTTTGCAATTCATTACAAACACAATTACCTGGTTGATTACAAATTGGTTCACATACTCATTTACATAGCTCGCTATGGGATATATTACTTGACTTCATTTTTGGTCACAAATATATGTACTTTACTTTTGAAATGATTACGGATTAGCTTAGGTTGCATGAACTGTGAATCACTTGGAGGGTGAGCGTGAATGTTATAAAATAGATCCATTCGGGATTGACAATCCCCGTTCGGGTGATTAGCTATCACTAGGCAAACGAACATTATAACATGTCGGATTATGACTGACTTGGTAGACTCAGGGCCAGCACAACAATTATCGGATCGTGACTGGCTTGGTAGACTCAGGGCCAGCACAACAATTATCGGATCGTGATTGGCTTGGTAGACTCAGGGCCAGCACAACCAATATTGGATCGCGACTGGCTTGGTAGACTCAGGCCAGCGCAACAACGTTCACATGAAAATGAACACTTACAGTGCCTGAAAAGATTGGCATACAATTAAGTCTACGTAGCGGTTGCATGAACGTAGTGTAATCGTAATCATGGTTTATTACACACAGGGATATTTACGTTGCCTTGAATAAAGGGGCAATACACACTTGAAATATTTTGGTGACATTAAATTGGTCATGCATTCTTTATAAATCTTTGGATTCCAACATTTACATTATACTTACAAAACTCTATGAACTCACCAACTTTAATGTTGACACTTTTAAGCATGTTTTTCTCAGGTGAATTAGATGCTTGGCTTACTTGATGTGCAATGGAGTCTAAAATTGACAAGATTTCATTTATGGATTTCTACTTACATACAAATGATCAAATCTCGTTGGATTATTTTCAAGCTTTTCATTGTGATGCAATTATGGGACAAATGTTACATCAATTTCAAGAAAATCAACGAGATTACTTTTCAAACAACACATTTAGAGGTCTTTCTTTTGTATCTTGAGCTATTGTATTATGAAGTAACGCCCCCCCTGACATTTTCCGCTGCGACACATTTTTGGGGGTGTTACATATTAGCCTTCAAACGTCATAATAAATACAAGAGTAATAATTTAGCCAAGGTAAACTAACCGAGTTAACGAATGATACCAAAAACTGAACGATTACTAAAGTATATGAATTACACGATGTCTTCTATGGAATTGAATACGTTGCTCGACCTCTTCTGCTCTTTTTCTCCTCTGAAAATCGACTTTTGTGGTTTAGGTATTGAGAATATGATTTAGCACACTTAAAACTTGTTTTTAAGTTTTCTATTTATAATGTCTGGAAGTCGGTTCAGTACGGCGTATCCAATGGGTTGGATACTGCGTACTGGAGATTTCTTGGAGTAAGGACCACGTTTGATATCTTCCAGAATATTATATTGATTTCATATCTTGAATACTCTGTATTGAGTCCGCTGGATACGGCGTATTGATCTTTAATCTTTTGTGGTCTTTTGGTGATTGCAGGCACGGATACGTTGTATCTTCTTGATGGATACGGCGTATCGGTCTTCAGAATAGTAATCTTCAAAATATCTTCATTTAAGCTCCAGAATGCGCGCCTTTTGCTATGTTTCGCCAATTACTCTATAATTACTAAAATTCTCAAATATAAATGATTAAGTAACAATTCTTTGCAATAAATATACAAAATAGGTTAATATAGTGGGATAAACGATGCTATAAAATAGACGTTATTTGATGTCATCAAATATCCCCCCACTTGAATCCTACTTGTCCTCAAGTAGCCTTTAGAAGTTTACAAAAATGTATCCCTAAGGATATTTTTCATTAAAGCAGTTATTCGATCTATTATAAGTACACAACCAAACACCTCACGAAATAGAAAGATGAAAACACTCAAATCACTCAACTAATCTATGTGGTAACATGTAACTAATTCGCTCAATTGCTCGGTCGTGATGAGTATTCTATCATAAGCTTGGTAAGGATACACATCTCCACCACTAAAGCCAAGGAGTAACAAGTTTATAAGGGTAAATATGGGTTTTTTTATATGGAAAGGTGTACGGTTGATTACTCTAACTAATCTTTCATCGATACCAATGTTCCAGGAGGGTGACAAAGACCACATATACACACCCGAACCCACCTCGAAAAAGCTAAAGATTAGGTCTAGTAGAGTAATTTAGGGTATGAACCTTCTAACTTTCACCAAAAGTCATAAACCAACGAGGCAGCTGAGACATGCATACACACCCGAATCCACAGGATAATCATACACGCTCGATCACATACCCGTTTGAGTAAAACCAGCGGCTAATCATCAAGTGAGAGGGAAGTAAATTGTTGTTAAATAAAAATCAAGAAACAAATAGATTAAGACTAAGATACAAGTTGCTAGACACTTATTTTCCCGACCGTTATTATGACAAAGACACTACTATTTACAACGTCTTGATCATAGATAAAAAACAACAACCTAAGTTGGCGTTCCCATAACGGTCAACTTCCCAATCATCCCAAAACTTTACATACTCTACAAGGTAAGTGGCGATATCTTCCACTTTGTACAATACTCTACATCGTTGATTTTCTTTGACGTATCAACGAATAATCGATCCTTCGTATAATTCCTTCGGTAATGCTCTTTCGCGAAACGATTATCTTCAAACTTTCTTTCTCTTTTTTTTACTAACTAAACTTCAAATCTCGGTGTAGTTTCACCATCTTCACGATCATAATAATTCTGGATAATTCCTTCGGTAATTTCTTCGTTCTTCGGATTCACCATTAATTGTGAATGTAGTAAAATCACATGAGCTTTGACTACTAATATACATTCCCATTTGCAATGTGCAAATTTCCAACCGCACCAAAGATAGAAAATGACACAAGACTCGGGAAATACAGACTTTACACTTTAAGCAACTAGCAACTGTAAATTAAACTTAATCTAACAGGGTAGGTTAAGGTGTAAGGGTGTAACGAAACAAATAATTGGTGTAAATTCCTAAAGGATTGGCTCTACGGGTTGTTCTAGTGGATCATCACTCTAAAGATGAGAGTGGAAGGGTTTAAACTGGAGGTTAACTAACCGGTGTAGTTAGTTAATAAACAACATGTATAGGCGATTTGGTTGTAATCCTAAGATTTACCAATTTAAACAAGTTACTCCAATTAAATCCATAATACTCATTATTGTGGTCTCGAATAGATATACCAAGCCAAGTTCTAAAGTCTACAACATCACCGGCACACTCATATTTTGTGGAATTTGGGTAAACATTTGGAAACGGAAAGGTTAAATCCTCACAATATCTATCAAGGGTTATTGTGTGCGGGTTATGTAACATGTAATTTCACAAAAGTATGCTTGAAAATTGAGCAAATTTTTAAGCCTTTTATTGTGAAAATTTAGGACAATAAATAGTTCTAAATTCCCATCCCCTCACGTGAATTATACAACGTCTCGTTGTATTAAGTTAAAACATTAAATACGGGAATTTAAAAAGAATTAGAATGAGAAACTCCCCTGATTTTTGCTCGGTAGATTCTCCAATTTGCGTTTATGAGCAAGATCGTGTGTTGAACAGCCGTCTTGAGGTTTCAAGACTCCAACACTTCAAGATTTCTAGATTTGTAAATTCTCCACCAATATTCGTCGATATTTCCTTCACGAGGTCCTGTGTAAAATATAGGAAAAACAGGTGCATTCCTATCTTGGTATCTACGGTTAATTTAAACTAAACTAAAACAAACTAAATACGGGTCAGACTGTGGATACGGCGTATCAAGTAGATGAATACGGCGTATTCGCAGAACTGACAATAATGTTTTTAAAGTGCATGAAAAATAAAGACTGATAACGTCCAGACATTCAATACGCCGTATGGTATGGGGCGGATACGCCGTATTGAAGTCTGGGAAGACAGACTCGATAACAAAATTAAATAACATTCTGGGTTGTCTCCTGGGAAGCACTTTTGTTTACAGCGAAGTCTTTAAGTTAGACTTTTCTTCAGCTTCTCTTTTTACTCCAACTCATGCAAATCATCTCCGTTGTTGCATTCGTTGTTAATATCCTGCTTGGTTCCGTTATATGAACTACGTTGCTGAACTTACTGCCAGGCTTTGTTCTATCATGCACAAACAAACCAAAAAGTCATATCGTGACATATATATGCAAAATGTTAGAACCTGTTTTAGATACATCAAGATATGAATAATAATAACAAATGTACATATATAAACAAAAGATAAAGATAAAAGAGATCATGGGTCAGGCTCCAGTGGGTCCTGCTGAGCTGTGGAGGTGTTGGCCTCGCTAGTCCTCTATCTGGTCCGCCTCTGGAATGTAGCGGGTGAGCTCCTTCGAAAAGATCTGTCGAACGCCTGATATGTCAACCCGCTAGCATCCATCAACTGCGTCATACACGTTATCAACCATGTAGAGAATCTCCCCTGATCGGTCATCGATCTCTCTATAAGTCCATGTAACTCCCAACATCCCTACGCAGTCCCTGTACATCCTCCTCTAATCTCCCTAACCTCTGGGGTATAGTCCTGGCAGGAGCTGGTGGTGGTGGAGGCGGCTGCTGAGGTGCCTATACAGGTACCGGATCAGCCTGGCCACCCTCATCAACGATCGGTGCATCCTCAGCGTCAGCAGGGGCACCAGTCGTAGTATCAGGCTGCCTCTCTAGTCCCATGGCCACCCAGGCCCAAGTATCATCAAGCTCAACACTAATCTGCAGCCTAACCAACTCTGCCATATCAATCACTGGAAGCTCTGGGGCAATAACAGTTAATCCACCTAATATCTCTGCAGTCAAGAGCCCAAAATGGTCGGCTAACCTAGCAACAAACTGCCCTCTAGAAATATGAGCCCCGCTCATCCTCCCAGTGGCAAACAACCTCAAATATCTCGCCAATTAGTAAGAACGTTGACCGAGCCAACGTCCATCCCCTTTAAATAGAACAAACCCGTCACGGTTACCTTCTCAGGTGCCTGACTCCTCCCATCAATGCTACATGAAATCAATCTATGACACAACCTAAGAATAGGATCCCTGATCGCGGTGTAAGAAGGGGTTGTGCCAAGGAAATCTCCAGCAGATGAGATCCCCATCCAATAATCCCTCAGATCCCCCTTGTCGGGGATCTGTCTGGCGCTCCCGGCCCAGTAAACACCAAACCTAGCCATCTGCATCTCCTCCTCCGTATGTAATCCCAAGGCTAAGATGAACTACCTCCAGCTCATACGCCTCCTAGCTCCACTTAACTGAAACTGCAGAGTCCCAAGCGCGTCCAAGTCAAGAATAGCCTGCCCAAACCTAAATGTACTAAAGAACTCAAGAATAAGCTCGTGAACCAATGGTCCCCTAATATCAAACATCCTCCTCCAAGTCCTGATGGTGAACACACTGACACCGGCCTCATCACGATGATCCATCGCCATCCTAGCTGTCAACCCCTCGACCATCAAATCCGGTAATCCCCCAAAATCAAATACCGGTACTCTGTGCACCTCTCTCATGTGAATCCTGGCTAATCTCCCCTCGAAATCAACAATATCAGTAACGGGGGTACTCCAAACCCTCATATCTAAGAAACCTATGTCTCTGCTCACGTGGTGGAAGAGCCATATCTGCAAAATCAACAAGGAAAGCACAAGAGTATAGAAATTGTTATCTTCCTGTTCTGAGAGTGCATACGAGGCTTCAGATTTAAAAAGAATACGTCCGATATAATGATCAAACTAAGGCGAATACGCCGTATTGATGTTTTAAGTCAATACGCGTATGGACTAAAGGATTTATGGGGCGCAGGGTGGGGTGCAAATCAATAACCCGCAATCCAGTTTGATGAATAGCCGTATTGGAGTTCCCTAATTTGGGTAAAAAATTGATCAATACTGCCGTATCCACCACCATGTTGGTGATACGCCGTATTGGTCTGGCATTTATATAAACGAATAGGACCTTCCCTGTTTTGACTCATTTTAAAACCATTTTTAAAAACTTAAACTACTTACATCTACTCACGTGGGGGGGGGGGGGGGAACACATGGCTGTTAAACAACAAGATAAATCCAATCCTAAAACCAAACCCTAACCCAAATTTTGAATTTGAAAATTCGAATTGAAAGAAGAAAAAGGTTTAGGCACATTACCGATGATAAAGACGAGAGAAGAGTATGATAATGAATTGATAATCAATGAATCATGACCAAGGATTTAACTTAAGTAAAAACTTTGTGTGTGTGGAGGTGGTGGTCAAACTTAGATCCGACGTATTGAACTGTTCTTTAGACCCAAACTTGATACGCCGTATCGCTGAGGTTTTCAAGATACGTCGTATATATATGGGGGGGAGGCAATCATATTGTATGAGAGCGTTAGTTAACGCACAGTTAAAAAGCAGGATACGCCGTATAGAAAAAAAGGAAATCCCCCCTTAAAAAAAAAAGACGTGAGGATTAAAGTGGGGTGGGGGGGGGGGGGGGGGGTGGGGGGGGGGGGGGGGGGGGGGGGGGGGGGGTGGGGGGGGGGGGTGGGTGGTGGGGGTGGGGTTTATGTGGATGTAGGTGAAGGGGGGGGTTTGGTGGGGATGAGGTTTGGATATAAATTAACATAACAGGCGCTTGAAGCCACACTTTGAACTACATGTTACGAAACCCAAACAAGAAGCTCGACACCTCAACGCGCCCCCCACTTAAACATAGCAAAATTTTTGATATTGACAGTGTAACAAACTCTAAAATAATGTTAGAAAAAAACCTCTAAAAACAGAGACGAAACCTCAAGATGTATACGAAACCTCATACAAAAACCTTCTTTATCAAAACAGGATATGAAACCTCTTACGAAATCGCTTAACCAAAACCTTATGTTATCAAAACTGTGATACGAAACACTCTTTTAGTAATACGAAAACATAATTTAAAAACCAAACCAAGCTTTGATACGAAACCTCTGTATATACGAAACCACAAAGAATACAAATACCTCTCACGTAAAAGAAACCTAACGGTACCGCGCTGAGCTCCAATAAAAACGAACCTGTTTTGTAATTCCTAAAGAAACTCCTACGTTCGTAAAATAACAAGAAACCCTTTACTATTCGTGAATTCCGTAGCTACGAAACCTAAGAAAACTTCCGTTTTTGATTCTTAACAGTTTTAAAATGATAAACTCAACGTTATCCCTATCAAATTAACACACATTCAATGTTACAAAGCTAGATTCTCACGTTGTGTAGTATTCTATGTTACGAAAGCTAAAGGAATGACTTACGTATGACAGTTTACGAAAGATTTCCTACTTAAGAAAGCTTAAAATTATTCCTACGAAAGTTAATTTCCCGCCTAAAAAACAGTTACCGAAACCTATTTTCTTGTTTATAAAACCTATTAAGTCCATTTTATCGATCAATTTTTGACTCAAAAACATGTAATTTCTTTTAAACGAGTATTAATTCTACAATTTGATAGTTACGAAAGCTATAAAGTGTTTTTTTAAGAATCAAAAATACATCAATCATAAAACAAAACCATACAAAAGCTACTATTCATCCTACGAAAGCTAGATCTATCAAAATTCTTCGCAATTAGTGCTCGATTTTAATCCACGAAAACTACACTAGATCTCTCCTCAGTGATATATTACCACTGTTAGACTGATATGTTTGCTAAGTAGATATCATGCAAAGCTAGTAGAATAAAGGATATGACCTATAGAGGGTGATTATGTGCCATCATTTCCGCTAAATTTTTATTTAAAAGGGGGAAATAGAAATGGAGGAGAAGTAGTGTTACAAAGACAAAGACTTGTAATATATACACCTCACAAGATGATATATATATTTATTACAAAAATATTCTAATTTCCCCCTACACTAGACAAACCTTGGTCAACTTACCAGAAATTAGACTTTATTACATCAAAACTACTAATAAAACTATAAACTAAACTAAGACCAATTGATAATAATAATTAACACTTTTTATCGTTTCTAACAGATCATATTGCTAAGATAATGGGTTATGGGGACTATCAAATTGGAAATGTTACAATCTCTCGGGTTTATTACGTGGAAGGGTTAGGTCATAACTTATTCTCCGTGGTTCAATTTTGTGATACCTATCTCGAAGTAGCTTTTCACAAACACGCCTATTTCATTCGTGACTTAGACAATGTTGATCTACTCAAGGAATCTAGGGGTTCGAATTTATACACTTTATCTATGGACAATTTGTTGCTATCCTCTCCTATATGTCTCTTGTCTAAGGCCTCAAAGACCAAGTCTTTGTTTTGGCATCGAAGATTATCTCATTTAAACTTCGATTATATCACTTCTCTTGCCAAGCATGGTCTCGCTCGAGGTTTTCCAAAACTAAAGTATCAAAAGGATCACTTGTGCTCTGCCTGTGCTCTTGGTAAAAGTAAGAAACACTCCCACAAACCCAAAGCTAAAGACTCTATTCAAGAAAAACTCTATCTGCTGCATATGGATCTTTGCAGACTAATGAGGATTCAAAGTATCAATGGGAGAAAATATATATTGGTTATCGTTGATAATTATTCTCGGTTTACATGGGTGAAATTTCTACGATCAAAGGATGAAGTTCCAGAGTTCATGATCAAATTCCTCAAAATGATTCAAGTTCGTCTGACGTTCGTATCATCAGGACTGATAATGGCACTGAATTTGTCAATCAGACATTGAAAGCTTACTATGAAGAAGTCAGAATCTCACATCAAACATCCGTTTCTCGCACCCCACAACAGAATGGAATTGTCGAAAGACGAAACCTTACTTTTGTGGAAGCTGCCCGCACCATGTTGATCTTTTCAAAGGCTTTGTTATTTCTTTGGGAAGAAGCAGTCGTGACAGCTTTCTATACTCAAAACAGATCATTAATCCAAAAGCATCACAATAAAAAACCATATGTACTTATCCATAATTGAAAACCTGACTTATCCTATCTTCATGTCTTTGGTGCTCTTTGCTATCCCACTAATGACGATGAAGACATTGGTAAGTTAAAACCTAAAGTTGGTATAGGAATTTTTGTTGGTTACGCTCCCGTAAAGAAAGCATTCCGAATCTATAACAAAAGGACCTGAATGATTATTGAAACTATTCATGTTGATTTTGATGAGTTGATAGCAATGGCTTCTAAACAATTCAGTTTAGGACCCGGGCCTAAACTTTTGACTCCTAGAACAATCAGTTCAGGACTCGTGCCAAACACTCCTTCTTCAACTCCGTATGTCCCACCAACAAAGAATGATTAGGAAATATTGTTTCAACCAATGTTTGATGAGTACCTTAATCCTCCACCATGTGTTGATCTTCAAGTTCCTATAGTCATTGCTCCAGAACCTGCTATTTCAACTGGTACACCTTCCTCAACTACAATTGATCAAGATGCACCATCTTTAAGTACTTCGCAAACAACTCCAAAAACACCATCTCCTATCATTCCTCTCAGTGTTGAAGAAGCTGACCATGATATTGAAGTTGCACACATGGATAATAATCCCTATGTTGATTTTCTAATTCCAGAACCTAGTTTTGAAGAATCCTCTACTCAGGTTGTTATTCCAAACAATGCGTACGCAATTAATCAACCACCCAGACACATCAACAAATGAAGCAAAGATCACCCGATTGATAATGTGATTGGTGATCCTTTTAGACCGGTTTCCACATGACATCAACTACAAGATGAAGCCTTATTCTGCTATTTTGATGCTTTACTTTCTTCCGTTGAACCTAAGAGTTATAAAGAAGCATTGACAAAATCCTCCTGGATTGAAGCCATGCAAGAAGGACTCAATGATTTTGAACGTCTTGAAGTGTGGGAGTTGGTACCTCATCCAGATCGAGTCTAGAGAATACCTTGAATTGGAATAACCATAAGAAATTACTTTACGGTTTGAAATGTATTGAAAAATAAGGCTCGTTTGGTAGCGAGGGGATATCGTTAGGAAGAAGGCATAAACTTGGAGGAATCTTTTGCTCCAGTTGCACAAGTCGAAGGCTAATCCATATCTTTATTGCATTTTCGGCTGCTCATATGAACAAGATCATCTACAAATAGATGTGAAGACCACGTTTTGAATGAACATACAGCGTGAGGTGTCTAAGCGAATATTCAAACCGGATGGGTTTGTAGATCCAAAAACCCAACCATGTGTACAGCTTAAGAAAGCCCTTTAAACGGTTTGAACAAGCCCACGGGCTTGGTATGATTTACACTCATCATTTCTACTCTCCTAGAAGTACACCAACAGGGAACCAGTTAACCCAACATTGTTTCATCAATAGCGAAGGCAAAACATATAACTGTAACAAATTTATGTCGATGATATTATTTTTGCCTCCACTAAACCTGATCTTTGTGAATTATTTTCTAAAATCATGTGTTCAAAATTCAAGATGTCGATGATGGGCAAACTATCATTTTTCTTAGGACTACAGATTTCTCAGAGTCCTAGAGGCATCTTTTTAAATCAATCTAAATATGCTCTCAAACCACTTAAAAAGTATGGTATAGAAACCTGTGAACCATCGGATACTCCAATGGTGGAGAAATCCAAACTGGATGAAGATTCACAAGGGAAAGCTGTTGTGTGCATGTGTGCCCGGTATCAGGCAAAGCCTACCGAAAAGCACTTACATGCGGTTAAGCGAATTTTTCGATACCTAAGAGGAACCATAAATATGGGTCTGTGGTATTCGAAGGATTCTTGCATTGCTCTAACAGCTTTTGCAGATGCTAACCATGCGGGTTGCCAAGATACTAGAAAAAGTACGTCTGGAAGTATGCAGCATAGTGAAAAGATTGGTGAGCCTGGTCGTCAAAGAAACAGAAGAGCATCGCCATATCCAGTACAGAAGCTGAATACATTGCCTTGTCAGGATGGTCTGCTCAAATACTTAGGATGCGATCACAATTAACTGACTATGGCCTTGTGTTCAACAAGATACATCTGTACTGTAATAATAGAAGTGCCATTGCTTTATGTTGCAACAACATCCAACACTCCCGATCCAAGCATATAGACATCAGGCATCACTTTATCAAGAAGCAAGTGGAGAACGGGGTGGTTGAGCTGTATTTTGTCATAACAAAGTATCAGTTGCAGATATTTGTCAACTAAAGCCTTTTAGCACGAGAACGACTTGACTTTCTCATCAACAAGCTTGGTATGAGAAGTATGTCTCTTGAGACTTTGCAAAAACTGGCAGATGAAGAGGAAGAGTAATGGTGGCAAACTCTTCACATATCCTCTGTATCATATTTATATAATAAAATCAGAAAACCCATTTTTTTTTCATTTTATATAAACTTTTCAAAAAGAAAATACAAAATTATAAAATCATTAAATATAAAAATATGGTGTTCTTGACATGTCTTCTAAAAATCGATAGCATTTACGGCCTTAGAATTATCATTTAATAATGATACGAGGCTGTAAATGAAGTTCGAGCAGAAGTTCAAATTGTTTTCAATAACATGTCAAAATGGCTTGCTATTAATTTAGATAGCAACCCCGCTTTTCAATTTAAAGGAAGGTATTTCGCCAAAAGAAAACTACTTGACCTCACAACGGGAAATGAATTTTTCTCAGGAATGAATTACTTCATATTCATTCAAAGGCTTGTGTTTACTTTGCAACACAATCTGTGCTAACTAATCAAATAGGTGTATGTGTTAGTGCATTTATTTATGTAAAACAAGTGAAATCTTGTTTTTATTGGTGTTGTTTTTTGAAAAATAATTAAACATATCAGTTTTTCATCTGAAAAGATTTTCAAAGAATTTTATATCACTCAAACAATGTTTACAACTCTTTAAATAGAAAATGAGACATTATTTGCGGGGAAGAAATAGTCAAATTCTTTCAAAAATGATCATTCAAAAAGTCATCTCGGAATTAAAGAAAAAAAAATGTTTTTCAATAACGGATTATCAATTAAAGGGGAGTTAATGTATTTGTAACTCAATTGGTCTTAAAATGTTATTGAATTTAATCTTTAAGAGACTAAATGGCAAAATATAGGACTTAGAATCCTAGTTATAAACTTTAGGGGCTAAGTATGTCACTTTTATAACTTGGTTAAACCTAAAACTAAAGTTAAATGGAAAATAGAAGAAGACTGAAACTTCAAGGACCATTTGTGTCATTTTACAAAACTCAATCGGTTATATTAGTTTCTAACACATTTTGCTCACATACCTTTTTTCAAAAAATCCAAACACCCCCAAACTCTCTTATACATTTCGCTTCCTTCAAACTTGAAAATCAAAACTCATTTTTAAGGCAAAAGGTACACATCTACCCGTTCCTAATACATTTCTCATCATCTTGGTAAAACAAATTAGGTTATATCTCCTTTTTGCACTCTTAATCAATTAAAAACGAATTAGGGTTCATAAGTAAAAAAGTTGAGGTTATTGTCTAATTAGTTGAGGGATTTTGTTTGATAGGATGCGTCTTAGATGTGTGTGCAACAGTTCTTAATATTTCCTAACCATGTGCGAGATTTGATGATTTTTGTAAGATTGAATAAAGCGAAACATGTGTCAGTGGTAGATAAGATGTGGGTTTGTGTTAAGTAGCCTCTTATGAGCGTCCTTGTGCTATTAGAGCATGTTTTTGCCTCCTAAGAATCCTTTTACTTGGAAATGTTTTTTTAGGCTCGTCACATCTAAAATAGTATAAGTTCTATTGTGTGGTGTTCAAAGTGTGTTTGTTAACTATTTCATGTTCCTATGTGGTTGTTTTGAGCCTATTAGATGTCTCTTATGCATGATTAAAGTGTTTCTCCTTTTAAAACCCTTGCGTATGTTTTGGTCGTTCTATATACATCTTGTGTTATTGATCTATGAAGTAACACGCCCCGGACCCTTATTCCGCTGCGACCCAATTTGGGGGTGTTACACATATGTAGGATTTCAAGCTCAAAAAGTTGTTTAATCTTGTGATTATTGATTCTGTTGTGCTATTATTGAATTTGTGATGATTGTTAGACATTCTTATAGGTTTTTAACTAGTAAAATATAAATTAAGTATTTCTTTAGGCATGTGAAATATGTTAGGATTGAATTGAGCAAAACATATATGCCTTGAATTGAGCGAAACATGTTAGGCTTATCTTTGTTAAGCTTATCTATGCGAAACATGTTAGGCTATGCGAAACATGTTAGGTTTTTATGTGCAAAACATGTTAGCAATCTCTGTCCAAAATGGGTAAACCAAGTGAAATATGACAAAACATAAAAGGAAACTCTGCCCAAATTTTTTAAAATTTGTGTAATACTTACTTATGGTGTCATACTTCATAGTTGGCCATATTTGAATGTGTTTTTGCTGCTCTCTGATTGAATGTGTGTCCTAAGTTCCCTTGGAAATGTCTTGTTGACTTTTTCTATTGACTTTGTCAATTGACCTTAGTTGACTTATTCATAGAGTGTAGTAATTCGATCATGTTTGCATGAAACCTAATCATAGCTTATCTCTAAATCAATCATATCATCAAGAATAACCAAGCTAATCAGTAGAATATATATGTTGTGTATATAAACTATATTGGTTAATCTTAAGCAGAATCATGAATCCACAAGAAATTAAACAAGTGACTGCTCATGATGAAAAGTGGGTTCCATCTGCGGAAAGAGTCAAGATAAGCTCTACCAATTTGAGACTGGAAACCACTGTGCCACAAAAGGAAGAGACATTTCAAGTTCTCATTGATATAATCAAGAACTCCACATGCTTTAAGGCTTTTACTATCTCTACTGATGTCCCCGAAATCTTTATGCAGCAGTTCTGGTACACAATCAAGAAGGTCCAAGGCACAGATTCTTATGAATTTCTTTTGGCCAAGAAGTGCAGAGTCGATGCTGAAGTCTTTAGAAAGATTCTGGATATCTGTCCAAGAGTTGAAAGTGAAGAATTCGCTGAGCTACAAAATGATGACGATACCCTCACCTTCCTCATTGACCTTGGATACAAAGGTCAACTTCACAAGTACACCAACATGTATGTGGATCACATGAGTCAGCCATGGAGAACTCTGGCAGCAATTATCAACAAATGTCTCTCTGGGAAGACCGCAAGCAATGACAGACTCAAAAAATCTAGGATTAACATAATGTGGGGCATGTTTTACAGAGAGAATGTCGACTATCCTGAGTTGATTTGTGAAGACTTTGCTTACCAGATTGATCATAGGAGGGAGAGAAAATCAAGACGTAAAAGTATGCCATACCCTCGATTCACCAAATTTATCATCAGTCACTTCCTCAAATAACACAAGTCTCTCTTCAACCTCAAATATCAACACTATCATACAATTAAGGATGATGGTATTGTAAGCCGACTTATGTTTGTCAGAATAGGAGAAGACTATCAGGAATATGGACTTGCTATTCCTGATGTGATGTTAAATGATGCAATCAAGTAGTTAGAGTCTTACCAGATGTTCATCAAGTATTCTACTGGTCAGATTCCCCCCAAGAAGAGCAGAAGCAAAGGTTCACAAGGAAAGAAGACTATTGATGACTCTCAGGAAACTGTTGATGTATCTGAAGAGTCTAAACCTAAACATGAACATGTTAAGAAAAAGACTGTTAGTAGACGAGTGGTCAAGACGAAAGTCACAATTTCTGTTTTGACAACATTATTCCTGATCCAAACGTTGCTTTCGAGTTAGGTAAATCTATTAGCTTAGATGAAGCTGAAGAAGAAGAAGCAGCAAAGCAAGTCCATGCTACTCATGCAAGGATTTTGACTGAATCTGCCAAGAAAAAGACTAGTAGCAGAAGTTCTAGAAGTGTAGTCATTCAAGACACTCCATGTGCTACAAAGTCAAAACCAGCCGCTTCAAAGCCTATGCTCAAAGGCGTTCAATCTTTAACCCCTCAAGAACAAGAAGCTGCAAATGTTATGCAAGCTCTCAAAGAAAGTAAGAAAACCAGCAGTAGACAGCCAGGTACTGGAGGCTCAAGTGAAGGAACTGGTAGGATACCAGGGGTTCCCGATGAGTCCACAGTCATCTCTGCTACCACAAGTGAAGGAACTGGTACTAAACCAGGGGTTCCCGATGAGGAAAAGGTTTCAACTGAATAAAATGTTATTCTTGAATGGGGATCTGAACAAGAGAGTAAATACTCAGTAAAAGACCTAAATGAGGAAGAAGACATAGATTGGATTGATTTTGAGGAAAATGAGGAGAAGAAAGATGATACTGATGATGACAAAAGTATAGATCTTGAAATGACTAATGATGAAGAAACTGATGATGAGGTATTACAAGGTAAAGAACAAGTTAATGACGATGAGGATGAAGAGATATTAAATGCTAAAGTTGAAGATTCTGGAAAAGGTGATGCAAAAGTATCCGATGCGGCCAAGGCAGATGATAAAAAATTAAAGAAGCAAAGGATGATTCCAAGAAAGCTGAACTTCCTCCAACAAGTTCTAGCTTATCTATATCTTCAGGTTTTGGTGACCAATTTCTTAAACTTTCTTCTGATACTTCTTTAGTTGGTACTGTTAAGGATACTACAGATGCAGAGATCAGCTCGTTATTGGATATTAAGATTCAATCTGAAGTCCTACATATTCAGTCTCCATCCGTGCTTAAAGTACCTGTGTTTGTGATTTCTGAGCCATCTATCCTCACACCAGTACAAGAAACTCCTTCAGCAGCACCAGTAACAACTTTACCTCCTCCATCTGTCTCCACCATTCCACCTACACCTCTACAACAAAACAACAGCACCAATCTATCCACCATCAATCACGACCGATGCTCCAATCATCACCTCTACTGTACCTGAATCTGATTCACTCTCTACTATTCAACTAAGAGTTACAAAATTAGAAATGGATGTGTCCGAGCTTAAGAAAATAGATCACTCTGTAAAAGCTCTTGCTACTCTCAAGTCACAAGTTCTAATGGTTGTTGAACAATATCTTAGATCTAAAATCGGTGATGATTTTCAAAGGGTTCTATAGAGACACACTGCAGACCTTATTTAAAAATACTCTGTGAAGTCAGCTCCCGAGTCAAGCAAGATCCAGACACCAACAATTAACCTTGAATAATAATCTGAGAAAAGTGCTTTAGAGATTCTCAATATTAAAAAGGAACAAGCAGAGAAGCAAAAGATGACAAAGTATACTATCAAGTCTACAGACAAGGCAGCTCTCAAAGAGTATGATCAGAAAAGTGCTCTTTACCAGACCATGCACGAAAACAAGTCGTTCAACATAAATCCTGCTAATCATAGATTATACCATGATCTCATGAAAGCTTTGATAGAGGACAAAAAAGCCATGGATAAGGGATTTGCTAACACAGTCAAGGACCATAAACGAAAGCATGATGATGATGATGATGATGATGATGATGAAGACCCTCCAGCTAAACCAAAACAGGGTAAGAATACAAAGAAGAGAATAACCAAAGACTCTGAGTCTTCCAAGAAACCATCCACCACCAAGGAAACCCCTAATGGTAAAGCTCTATCAAAAGGCTCTAAAACTAGTAAGTCTGCTTCTGCAAAGGAACCGGTTGAAGAACCGATTGCTGAGGTGGTAATGGATGATGCAGGTGAAGATGTGTTTTGTGATGATGATCAACCACAATACACTTTAAAACCCAAGACAAGCACGATTCCAAATCAAGATTGGTTCAACCAACCTCTAAGGCCTCCTACTCCTGACTCGGAATAGAACAAGCGTCAAGTTGTACTTGGACAACCTGAACAGGCTTGGTTTAACCAAATGGTCTCTGCTATAAAGGATCCTCTCACTTTTAACAATCTAATGGCCACTCCTATTGACTTCTCCAAGTATGTGTTGAATTGACTTAAAATTGACAATCTTACTCAAGATATCTTGTTAGGACCTACCTATAATCTGTTAAAAGGCACGTGTACTAGCAGCATCGAACTAGAGTACCACATCTAAGAGTGTTTCAATTAATTAACAGACAAACTTGATTGGAACAATCCAGAAGGAGATCGCTACCCCTTTGACATGTCCAAATCTCTTCCTCTGCATGGTCACCTAGGCCATCTAACTGTTGTTGTTGATTAATTCTTCAACAATGATCTAGAGTATCTAAAATCTTTTGATTCGGAGAGAACATACACTACGTCAATCACGAAGACAAAAGCAGCTTGGTATGAAATTGAAGGGATTGAAGATATGGATCCTACGCTTTGGAGTCCTACCAAAGTCGGGTATAACAAAGATGCGTTGAAAGGGATAAAACATTAGGGTGAAAGGCGTAAGCTATGGCATAGATCTCAGCTGAACAAGTTCTCCAAGCATAATGTGTATTCAACTAACAAAATTCTGGGGGTGAAGAGTGTTAGTGTCAAGAAACGACATGGATATGGTCATTTGGAAGAGATTGTGGTGAAAAGAGTTGACCGTCAGTTATACAAGTTTAAAGAATGTGACTTCATGGATCTACATCTGAATGACATTGAAGACATGCTGCTTCTTGATGTTTAACACAAGCTATTCCATCTCACCGACAGCGATATTGTTGACTTTATTGTGGCTCTTCGAATGTTCACAAGAAGTCTCGTCATAAAGAAACATGTCGAGGATCTACAGCTTGGTGTAGAGAGTTACCATAAGAAACTTAACATCACTCCACCTCAACACACCTTTCCAGAAATAGAATTCAAAGAACTCTACACTCCATCTCACAAACCATCAGGGGTAATCTATGAAGATCTAACCAAACAGAAAAGAGTGATGCGGGCTAATGAGCAGTACAAGTTCTCGTACAGGATGCTCGAGAAAGTTCGGGATGAGCTTCATCAAAGAGTACTCGATTTTCATCTAGGATACAACAAGGAGATGTCAAGGAGAAAGTGGACGGACATTGTCAAAAAGAGGTCAGATTTTATGGTCGAGTTGATTGATAAGCAGATGCGTGAAAGAAGGATCATTCGAAATCTTAAAAGATTGGTTGGTGCTCGGGAACTCGAGATGGACTACAAAATGATGACGCGTACCATATGATCGTCAGGTCCAATCTAAAAATCTTATCTTGTAAATAATGTGAATATATAGTATAGACTTAAAATAGTAGGCAATATAAATAGTGTTTGAGTATGAATTTTCTAGAATTTTTCAATAAATTCAAAAAATTTCAAAATAACGTACTCAACACTATATATATATATATATATATATATATAATACATTTATAAATTGAAAAAAATATAAATACCTAATATGAAATATATATAATATATGAATATATAGACATAATCTGAAAATAAATTACATATATGAATATATATATATATATATATATATATATATATATATATATATATAAAATAACACACCTTCAAAAATTAAGGGGAGCATTAAAAAATGGGTTTCCTAATACGGCTTGTAATAAATAGACCATTTTTTCCTGAAAGCATTATATATGAATCAATTGATAACCAAAATAATCCAAGAGATTTGACATTTTTTGATAAAGGGAGACAATGTGATTAACATAATAGCTAAAGATTTGACTTAAGGACTCAGTGCAACTTCACCTTCAGTGGCAAACATTTTTGAATATCGATGCATGTGTTAAGGGGGAGCATTTCAAATGGTTTTAAAGCTAAGAACAATACCAAAAGACCGACCATGTTTGTATATAATTAGAGTTATAAGGTGGTTAAGATTAGGTATTCGTTCCCATGATCCAGCCAGAATCGGAGGGATCTACCCAGGTGCAATCATTTAGATAGAATAGAAGTCCTTAGTATGATGTAAAAAATGAGTAAAGTTGAGAAAAGGGAATAATGCGGACTAAGACAGAGCTGACACTGGAACAAACCCAAGAAGATGTTAGTGATGAAGTCTTGGTAAGCATTGAAGGGTTGAAGAATGAAAAAGAAATGTAAAGATAAAGGGTGAAAAGAAAGAAGCCCTCTTTACACTTAGGTATAAACAAGTCAATACATGATTGACTGATCATAAACACTAAGCTATTATCAGGTAATTGAAGATAGTCATAGGACCCATTGATGCAATGCACAACCCTTACCTAACACCTCAAGGTCACTCAAAAGACTCTCGTTTTATTCTCAACGAGATTTAAACACCTTCTAATCGACTTTCTCACTCGAGTTAGTAAGATATTGAAAGGTGTCGTCCTGCCTCCAGCCTTCGTATTATCAAAAACCAAGTGACTATCTGAGTCTAAAGTGCTAAAAGAAGATCATCCCTAAAGTCTCATTAGACACTAATCGCAATAAGGCATGTCTACTTCACACATTTGAAAGCAAGAAATATATCAAGATTCCTACGTATTATCCTTAGTGTATTGCCAGAACATCGGGATACTAAAGATCTTACAATGACGATAGAAATCCTTCCAGAGCCAACATCAAACAAGCTCTGCGGTAGGTGACTTGTGAGATCCTACACGAATCAAACTTGTGATACTGGATATCAATTCGGTCCAGCTTATGAATTGACGAATGAATTTTGAAAAAGATAAAACGGTTGGTGTGTTATAGGAAATCAATTTTCCTAAATCAATTTTCAATCTTATGTCCATGGGAAGCCTCACAAGGGAATCTGAACATAGGAAAGCTGAACACGAATTAACGAGTTAATCGGGAAGAGAGTAACTTATCAGTTTACTCTTACTGTGTTGTCTGCTTTGACATGCTCCGGTAATGAGAATGGCTAGTGCAGCTGCGAAACTCTGTCAAGGAGAATCTTTAGAATTCTACCTGATCACATGCAGTATTCATACTAATTAACGGGGAACCGTGGTTATTACAACCGTATTCGACAAAGTGACAAAGCCACTTTCATCCATATATGTTGTTTATCACTAACCTATACATGCAGATATCCTGACGGCGGCAGCAGTTAACCAATGACAAGTTGAAGTCAATGCCACAGGCTCATACTCGACCGACATATGTAAAGACATAATGAAAGCTCACGTACATGTTTCAAGACTTCCGCTACTCTGATACCTGATATAGTATTAAAGTTAAAGAATTTCAAGAAATTTCCGCTACTATGATACCGCACGTCTTCCATGAAGTGACGAAGTGTTAAAGTTAAAGAATTTCAAGAAAGATGGTTACACAAGCTTTTAAAATCAAGAAAAGTATGAGCATGTCGGTCTAAAAGGTCACAAGATCACAAGAAGGCAAAGATTACAAGATGTCAAAAAGATATTATGCTTGGTTGATGATCTCAAGAAGCTCAAGATCACATACAAGTCATGATAAAGATACAAGGTAAAGCCTAAAAGTCTAAAGAATACTACATCAAGATTCACAAGATAAAGATCATGAAAACAAGACTACGAGCAAAGATTAAAGACATTCATAGAATGTAGAGCTTAAGTTTTTGTAAATTGGAGTGACCTCCCTTAGGGGGAGATTGTTAGAAATTAAGAAAAGACTCGGTCACTACCAATATATTATTGAATAGCTCGTAGTGTAATATTTGGAAACTTACCAAACTAACTGGGTTAACATAAGACTCCTCTATGTGTGACCAGCCTTGGCTAGGTATAAATACCTCTTTCCTCACCTTGGAGAGGGTTGGTTGTTCATTTGATTCCATAATACATTTTCCCTTCCTTTCTCTCTCTAAGTGTTTCAACCCACTTTCTCTCTCTAGAGTTTCTTTTGCTCATTTGTTAAGTAATTTGATACATCTATAAGTACCTTTGATTTGTAAATGTTGACCACCTGAAAATGATACTCGAAAAGGTCAACATAAAGTTGGTGAGCTCATAGGTTTAGAGTATAAACCCAGTTGTTGTGCCAGCATTTAAGTAGGACAGTAGTGCACAACAAAAATGAAGCACAAGCAATATAATTAGCATTCCAACAATAATCTTAAAAATCATATCATACTCTAACATTTCATTAAATCAACAATTCATTAGTAGTCCAAGCGCTTATAGTCCTCCGAACCTATCGCCTTGTAGCTTGAGCTACACAGTCAGCTAAGTAGTTGTAAGAAGTAATCCCAATAGCATGCATGAACATATACAGTAGTATTCATTTACGCAATTATTGGCACATAGCATTGTCAAAAAACGTAGAAGTATTTTAGCATAGGAGTAAAACAGTTTGAAATAGATTTGAGTATCATTTTCCTCTAAGGAAAATAGTTTTAAAATGGGGCTACGAGAACTCACCTTAAATAGAAATGAAAGTAGCTGTAAATATGTTATCACAGAATAATGTGCAACTATGCCCAAACACTACCTATTAATAGAATTTGATTTTTTAGATACGCTCTATGAGAGTGAAGTAATGCTTATGCGTTTGTAAAAGAATTTGTTATAAAAGTTGTAAAGGTTTTGTATCTTGGTTGTGTAGTGATTGATAAGTAAGTAAGAATTAAAGAAGTAAGAATCCAAGAATTAAGAATTTAAAAATAAGTACTAAAGAAATAAGAGTTAAGAAAAGAATTAAGGAATTAAGGATTTAAGAAATAAGAATAAAGAAATAAGAATTTAGAATTTAAGAAATAAGAAGTAAAGAAATAAGAATTTAAGGAATAAGAAATATAGAAATAAGAATTTAAGAATTTAGAATTTAAGAATTAAGAAATAAAAAAATAAGAATTTAAGAAATAAAAAATATAAAAATAAGAATCGAGAAATAAGAATTTAAGGAATAAGAAATATAGAAATAAGAATTAAAGAAATAAGAATTTAAGAAATAAGAATTAAAAAAATAAGAATTAAAGAAATAAGAATTAAAGAAATAAGAGTTTAAGAAATAAGAAATATAGAAATAAGAATTAAAGAATTATGAATTTAAGAAATAAAAATTAAAGAAATAAGAATTTAAGAATTAAGAATTAAGAAATAGGAATTAAAGAAATAAGATTTTAAGAATATACTTTGGCTATTTACCCGATCTCCAAGTTATTTAGATAAAACGGTCTCAATATAAATGTTATCAATGTCTTAAATAATAGAAGTTTTCATCAAATTTATATTTTTCGTCTTTTAGTTGGATATTAAAATAGTAATATTTTGTTATTTCGTCTTTTTGTTAGATTTTTAGGAAAATAATGTTTTAGTAAAAATATCTCTAAGTGTAATACTTTTAAAATTTTTGCATGGCCCGTTTGTATTTTTAAACGTTTTCCAAGGTTTTTAAACTTATTTTCAACATTTACCTTCAATAATCAATTTTTGACAAAGTTTCAAAACCACGTTTATCAAAACTCCTTTCCAAATGACAATTCAAACTACCCTAAATTTAGATAAGTATGAAGCGATTTGAAATCCGTCTTCAAATGTTTTAGGTTTACAAGTTGTTTACTATTGTCCATATCCAACATTAACCAAATTCACTAGTCACAATTTAGCATATTTGTTTAGTCCGTTAATCCATTTTAACTAGGTCTAAGTTTAGGCCATTACTTATTGGGCCTTATAGCTCATTAATAGTCTTACAAGTATATAGTCCATGTTTAGCCCGATTGTACATAACCAAAAATTATTTGAACCTTATTGGGCTTTTCGACCCAATAAGCCCAACCATATATTTCAAGATACAATAAGCCCAAAAATAGTTCAATAAGCAATAGGTTAAGTAAATAAGCATTTATTCACCAAAATAAGTTAAATCAATAAGTAGAGATGTCATTAGGCCTTGTTGGGCCGCTTAACGCGCCTAAGCCCAACAAACCATTTAAAGATATAATGAGCCCAATAACGAGCCCAATAAGCTATCAAGTAAGTAAATAAGCACATATGGAAGTAAAATAAGCTAGTATATAAGCCATGAAAATAAGCCGAGACCGCTAAGGCAAAAATAAGCTTTGGCTTATTTTTCCTTATTGGGCCGAGGCCCTTTAAGCCCAAAATAAGATACTTTAAGCTCGAAATAAGCTAATAAGCTTAGAATTCTATTTAGTTCAAAAAATAAGCTACGAATAAGCTAAGAAAATAAGCTACAAATTTCAAAGGACTAAGACACTTTTCTTTTGTTTTTCCCTTTTTGGGCCGCGGATTGGATAAGCCCAATAAGCCATGAAAAGCTTTTTAGAAATAAGCTAATAAGCTCGAAATAAGTTGTAAGCTTTTTGACACGAAATATTATCACACCACCACAACCAAATATTAAAATGGTATTTTCCTTGTCTTCCTTTCTACCCATTTCGAACGAAACGCACCCCCTTAAGGTTTTTCGTAGATTTTAAAGTTTAGATTTTTACAAAACGCATTTAGCATTAATGCATCATTAGATTACCAAAAGTACAAAGATTAGAGAGTTTAGAGACTTACAAAGTAGGGTTTTAAGATGAGATTAGAGCTTAACCAACAACCCAAAATTTGTTTTTATTACCCACACGACCACTTTAATCAAACCCAAACGTGTTTTAGCTTCCGTGTTCTTGATAAAAGTTGAAAAATGTAAGGATTGTGTGTGTTTGTGTGTTCGACCGGTTCTAAGAGAAGAGAAGGAGAGAAAAATATTTTTGATGTTTAACTTGATGTTGTGTGTGTTTTTTTAATGGGATATAGACAAAAGGGAGAACAAACATGGTTGCTACAAATTAGCCATTTTGTCTCCAAGGGGGCTAGTTGGGGTAGATAGGACACAAAGGTATCCTAAGTTTTTGATGCTAGCATTTTTATGTAGATTACTTGTTCCGTTAGGTCCGAACGTAGACTCGAAATTCGCGTTTTGCAAACAATTTTAAGAAATCATGAAATAACTTATAAAATAAGTTTATTTTAATTATTTAGGATAATTAGACATAAGATTTATTTACTGTCGTACAGGTACGCGTTGTATCACATTTTCGCTATGCGCGGGAAGATTTCCTGGTACGTGATTGTATGTGATCGTAGACGTTTAGAAAATAGGAATTTGAATCAGAAGTGATTTATTACTATTGAAAATTAATATTTGGCAGTCGGTTAAGCTGTAATTGTTTAGCGTAATAGATGTCAACAAAAGTCAACTATGAGTTTTGCTATAGAAATTTGAACGAATAGTAGTATGTAGATATACACCCATAGTATTTTAGGTTAATATGACTTAGGAAAAATCACCGGTTATCACATATTACCTTTTCGCTGCGATATTTTGAGGGTGTGACAAAATACTTTAAATCATGAACCCTGGGCTTAGGATAGTATCTAGCACAATAACCTTTAGCATTGCAGTTATAGCATTGAATATTTAGACCATTCCAAGAATTTGTCGTCGTTCTTGGAATCCTATGAACATTTGTAGCATTCCCAGTATTCCTTTGAACATTCACATTCCCAGCAGCATCTCCTTGATTATTAGTAGTCCTTTTCATATACCGTCCACTATTCCCAACATTCTTGCTTTGAATATCCACACCATCATCTTGTACAATTGCTTGATTTCTTGTATTTAAAGAAGTTCAAAGATGATTGTTTGTTAGTGTAGAATAGCGTTGAGTAATTTCTCGAGCAATGAGCATCATTGCAATTGTCAAACTATCTTCTTGATCATCACAAATTGCTTCTCCCTGATAATCATCACCATAACCAATCACTGAAGGAGGATGAGTAACATAGTAAGCAGGTAGAGATCAAAAATATAAGGAGCTTGCATATGTGTTTGCAACTAGAGCAAGAGGATCATGTTTCTTTGCAACTCGTTTTGTGCGTGAAGCGTTCACATTTACTTCATATTGCTAAAGATGATCATACAAAAGACCGTAATCATCAGAATGAAGATTCCTTGATAAACAAAGATTTATGATGTATTTTCTCCACTCTGGCTGTAGTGAGTTAAGAAACTTGGTATTCACTGCTATGGGTATGGGTTTGATTAAGTTGCGTTCCATATCATTCATAAGCTTTGAGAAACGTTCATAAATAGATACACGAGATTCTCCCACTTCAGAAGTAAACTTATCAAACTCATTCATAAGTCTTGAATGCCTTTCTTGTTTTCTCAAATCACTTCCCTACATAAGTCTTCTCACCCGATTCCATATAGCTCATGCATCTTTGCATGTATCCACATAATTATATATATCATTAAGTATTCCAAGAAGAATCAGATTCATTGCTTTAATGTCTGCGTCATATTGTTTCTTTTCTTCACCTATAAGATCATCTTCAGTTTGCAACCTCTTTACAGGATTCTCTGTTATACTTGTGGAAGCTTCTATCTCCTTCATCACATAAGCACCATTCACAATTAATTCCCTAAGCAACTCTCTTGTTTCCTTCTTGCTTTAAATGTGCCGCATAAACCGACTCGGCCATGGTAAATAACTTCCTTTTTCTAACATGGGAGGAAGATTCCCCAAACCAGTGTCCGCAAGTGATTATTGATAAGTATTCTTCATGTCTAAACAAATATGTGTTTGAAACAATGATATGGATCTTTTTAGACGAAAAAAGTATACTTGTGAAATCAAGACTTTAAAAATGTTTTAAGAATACAACGGTTCACAGATACTTTCTAGTTGATTGTTAATATGTAAACAAACGAATAATCGCAATTGAATTAGAAAGCCCACTAACTTATACAATTAAGCCCAATCGAAATCCAGTTCTAATCGAAATTCAAGATCAACCGAATTTGCTCTTATCTGAAATACAAATTAGCCGATATTCAAATCAACCAAAATTCAAACCAACTGAATTTGTTCTTATCCAAAATTCAAATTTTAACACCCCCAAATTTACAACAAGATTTGGGTCCAACAATGGGGTGCTAATAATAAGTACAACAGACATATATTACATAGAACGACTCAAAACGAGACGTTATCAAACATGTTCCATTCCAAAAGGTAATTTCAGAGTGCAAGCGTTGTCCCAACATAAAAGAAACAAGACACAAGTGTTTCAACAAAATATAAAACATTGTTTCGAGGAATGGAAATCATATGATTCAACAAAAGTCATTTTTATGTGCAACTTCCTCCTCTTCGTTCCATGCTCCAAGTCATTAGCTTTGATTACCTGAGATAAACATGCTAAAAAGTCAACAAACGTTGAGTGAAACTCATAGGTTTAATTAAACATTAAGATTTAGAACACAAATATTTAAATCATGGAAAACTTGTGGATCAAACAAGTTTAAATTAATATGCATTGAGCTCGTGACATCCGACCCCTTTGACGAGAATGTTATGTTGCCCCAAACGGATTAGGTATTATTGCCATATACCTGTAGTTTTCAGAATAATATATCCGTTGAAAAGTGGGTGTTCCAAAAGGATACAAACCCCGGACGGGGAGTCACCCCATAGTACTATTTGTTATCCTAACGTCCACCCATCACCCCATAGTACTTTTTTCTAATTCACGGTTTTTGTCTCTGGTGCAATTTAAAACACAAGAAAGACAATTATTATAAAAATAAAAATAATTAGGCACTTAAGGCCAGAATACGGAGTCGTTGGTTTCTCTATCGTTAAAAACGGATAAATTTTTAAATCATAACGCTTTTTACTTAAAATCAACGATTTTTATATAAAACGACGAAGTAGTGAAAAGTAAAATTTTATAAATTTATAAAATTAAATATAAGTTGAAAATTAGTAGTGACCTTAAATACGGGGTTTTACACAAATCAACTGAAATTGCTACAGAACCGAAATTCAGTATCCTGCTGAAATTCAATTCCAACCAAAATTCATATCAAACCGAATTGGCCCTTCTCCGTATTTCAAATGCAATAGAGATTACTTTATCGAAATTCTATTCCGACCGAAATTCAAATCCAATCAAAATTGTCAATTTCCAACCGAATTTCAAGTACACACGCTAAATTCGGTTAAGGCAGCTATTAAATCAAAATTCCCCAAATTCAATAAAAATGATTATCTGATCGAATTTCACACAATATCGGTTAAAACTCAAATCGGGTACAAAACTCGGATAAAACGGTTATTGCCAATCGAAATTCAGTAATACAAATACGACAGCAGTTATATGATCGTATTTTCCTACAAATACTTTTTCGATCAAAATTCATTAATAGCGTATAAAATGTTATGTAATTTGTTAATCCCTTTGAGTTAGTTACCAAAAACTATAATAGTTAAGATAAACTAACTCATGGCTTAACATAATGTAATGAAAATCAGTTTTGACAAGTATAAATGTAAACAAGTAAAGAACAAAAAACTAATTTTCAATTTTAATTCATATGAATTTATTCAAAACTATACCCTATTGTTTGCGGAACAACAATGGGGATTAAATGACAATGTCTGTGTGTGTGATATCTTAACTAACAACTTCACATAACTTAAAGTATTATGCAAAGTTGACAACTATGCTAACCAACTAACCTACTCTGTTTACAAGGCATGTCTATTTATACTACTTAGGTAGGGTCATACCCACATGGGTGATAAGTGCGAGTCCCAAGGTTGATTGGCCAGTACATGTTATACATGTTTGTCTCTATTACAATTATATTCTAAGTATGGGACAAACACACTTTCTAAGGTCAGTGTTGACACTGACCTTGTCTTCATACCCTATTCAGGATAGTTTGACTTCAACTGGATAAACTATCATGCCTATTCTTCAGGCACTTGTCTTCAAGGACTTCTAGTTTTTGGAGATCGTATGGGGTTTAGTGAGTCTATTGCCATAACTCACTGAACCCATCACCTTCTTCTTTTGCTCAGGTACTTCATTCACTAAGAACCACCTCACTGAATGGTTGATTCTTTCTTGTAGACTCAGGTTGAACACTTAAAAGTGACTCACTGAGTGACTGTATACTCAGTGACCTTGGATTGTTTAATGTTATCTAACACTTAGGATATTTTATATTCAAATCCAAGTGAAAGATCATTGGGCACTGAATTGGCCTAACAATCTCCCCCTATATGGATATAAACATAGCATAAGTGTTTTATAGTGTAAGTGAGTAAGTATAGCTTCTTCTTACACTGAGTCTAGAAAGCTTATAAGGGATACTGAGTTTTTTAAAGGTACTTCATTAATTCTATTACATAGCCCTACCATCTATTACAAAAGATGACAAAAAATAAAAACAAAAAATACTCAATCCAGTGAGTATCCCACAGCTTTCAGCTTTACTTTATTTGACTTTAATTTTTCTTTGTCAGGATGACTGTCAATCAGACTCCTCAATGCTAAACAAAACCTTTGATTTGCTGGAATACCAATGTTTAAAGCCATCACCAAGTAGGTCATCAGGGTTTCAACATCAACTTTAATTTATGGATGTCACTCATTCTTTAAAAGGCCTCATCGCTAAAGATATCTATAAAGAACATTCCATTCTCAGGTTGCTCGATCACTAGGTTGTTGACAAATAGGATTTCCTCAGGAAGACATCTATTTCATTCCAGCCCATGGATGCGAGTCTTAGGCTCCAATTCTTGGATCTTCCTTTTTCTTCCTGAGGTTAAAGAGAGAACTTGTCCAGGGGAAGGGAGAGTTAGGGTGATTCTAAGTTCTTTAGATATTTTCTTCAGTCTGCCATACCTCTTTCCCAAGATGTCATCAGTTCACCAACAACCTTGTTCTTCTTCTTTTGAATGATTGGACCCAATTTATCCAACTTAGTAACCCTAAAATTACTAAACTTGAAGGGGTTGTGAACTTCAGAGTTCCTTTGATCACCTCTATAGACTGTGATTACTACAGGTTTTATGTTTGGACGAATGTAGATGTTAGTGATTGTGTCAGGATTTAGTCTATTATTGGTGGTCCACCTGTACTGGTCAATTCTTTTCTTCCTGAGCTCCCTTGTTGACTTGATCTTTTCAGAGTGTTCTCTGTTCATGACTTTGATTTTAGCATCTTGTATCTTCTGAACTCCTCACCACCCTTTGCACTTGCAAGAATCTTGGGATCAACTCATGCCTTTGCGGCTTCTTCATGAACAACCTTGATCAGCTCGGACTTGTTCATCTCCAATAACTTTGCTTCTCTTTCATCCTTTTCTAACTTTTCTTCCTTGTTACGTAAGCCTGAATTTGCTCCTTAGTAAGATGATACATGTTCCATGAATCTCATAAGTTACAAGTATTTGAGCATCAAGATCCAAACAAACTTTTGATGAGGCTTTGACAAGCTTTGGTAGTAACTCAACATCATTTGTGACTATACTTTTTCCCCTATCAGACTTTGGAGTAGCTTGAGGACTTTCAGGTTGTTCAGGTGGTGTAATATCAATAACGGGACCAGTGGGTTGAGATGAGGATCCAATGATTTAAGTTTCAGGTTGGGGATTGGGACTTTAAGAATTGTATTTGTGAGCTAAATTCTTAATGAAGATCCAATCATTTTGAGTTTAGGAGCAGGCTTGGTCAAAGGTCTGACAATAGTGATTAGAATTGGCTTAGTAACCTAAGGCTCTTGTACAGGATCCTTTTCAACATTTTCAACATGAGGCTCCTTTTCTTCAGTTTCTATGTTAACTTTCTCCCCTTAGTATAAGGAGTTTCTTTAGTAGGAGTGATGGTGGCAGTGTGAGCTGAACTCTCCCCCTAACAGTTATTGGACATTTAGTAAGAGCAAGTGTTGTTGTAGGCACACTGCTTGAGGGGGTGGACTGTCCTTTAAAGGCACAAAAAATTTCAGTCATCATATTCTTGATTTCAGAAGTGTCCTGCTTGGGAGATGCTATGTAAGAATGGATGTGAGCCTGGGTGTTCTCAATCCTGGTTATTTGAGGACCAACACTCCAGGCCAGTGATGCAGAGGACTCAGCCCATTTTGACAAATGATCATTTTGAGCATCCACAACAGCTTTTAGAGAATCAACAATAGACTTGAGACCAAGAAAGTTAAAGGTCTTCATCAGGGTAAGAAGCTTAGTAAGATTGGTGGAATTCTTGGTGTAAGCCTCTGTAGGATCAAGAACTTTCTTGTTCAGTGTAGGATCCTCCTTAAAAGCATTTTATACTTCCTAAAGATTAATCAAGGATCCTTCTAGTACATGTATTATGACCAGTCTTGAAAAGATTAAGAATCTGTTGATAGTTTCTGAGAGCAGCATCAGTGTTCTTATTGGCTTTATAAGTGCCATCATCAAAGCCTTCAATCTCATGCTTTAGATTAGCATAGGAGGCAGCAGCTTCCTCATGCTTTTCCCATGAATCTTCAGCAACCTGAGCATAAAGAACTTCTGAAAAGTTTTGGAGATTACTTACCAATTTCTTTTTATGGATTGGCATGTAATTTTCATAAGGCTTGAGAGTCTCAAAACATGATGATGACTCAAGATAAGATGCATCAGTCTTCCTGGCTTTGTAAGATTCAGGTTGCTCTTTGGGAGGTAAATAAAGGAGTAGTTTTGTTTAGTTAAAAGAGGGTTCTTTAGTGGGTGTTTAAGTGGGAATGATGAGTTTGGAGTTTTTTCAGGTCTAGGCTCTTGGATGTCTTATCCATTTTCTTCTCCAGCTTCATCGTACTATGAAATAACACCCATATATGTTCCGCTGCGTTATCTCGAAAATGGGGGTGTTATAGCAACAATGGTGAGAAACAAGGTTTTAGTATCCAGCTCCACTTCAGAATAAGTCTTTCCTTTGTTTTGGTCAAGGACCGATACCTTAAATCTAGTGGATTGGGTCTGATCCACCTGGTACTCAACATCAGTCCCTAAGAGAGCAATAACAAGAGGGGTGGATGAATCCCTATCAGCAAGTGGGATCAGTGTTTGACCCCTCTGGTAAAGGCTTGGTTGTGCTAATACCTTCATTAAGGTGAGTGGCAGGCAATTCCATATCAATGGGTTGTTTGTTTCCCTCAGAGTCTTTGGGATCAATCGGTTTACCCTCAGGAAAAGGCTTTGAGCTATGAGTACCCTCATCGAGTGTAGAATGGGATCCCTTAATAGAAAGTTGTATGTGAACCTTTGTATCTTAGGGATGAGCAGTTTGGCCTGAGGAGCGTGACTGGGTTTTATCATAATCCTCCTTTGGCACATTCTCACTAGGTGGTGTTACAATGGCCTGAAGGGAGGTTATTTTAGACTTGGGCTTTTTCCTCTTTTATGGTAGTGCTCCAAAAACCTCAAGGCCCTGTGTCTTTGGTTTAGGTTGAGACATAATGTAAGACTTCTTCTTCCCCTTCTTTACAACACAAGGAAGTGGAGTCAATGAAGATTAAAGATTGTTAATAGCAATCATTGAGGCCGTCAATTCAATATGAGTAACTTTGGATGGGTCCTTTGTAAAATTTAATTGACTTAGGGCGTTAGGAAGACTCCCAAATTTTTGGTCTTGAGCATATTCGGATCCCAGTAGCACTTCAAGGGCACACGAGACAAATCTAGGATAAGAAACGTATTTTTGCCTGGACTTGGCTGTGAGTCTAGTAACAAAATCACTGTAAATGATCTCTCCTATGTCGACCTTAGTCCATGTGAGGAGAAAGTAAGCTAGAAACTGTTGAATGGATTTCAACTGTTCAGTGGATGAATAATTCCCGCCTAGAACTTGAATGACAAAATTCAACAGGATTCTCCAAACCACAAGAAAGGATATTTTTAGAACAGGGTTATTTTGGATCAGTACTTCATTTGTTGCAATCTTGGCCAGTTCAACCTTAGGAGAGGGATGAGCAACATAGTTGCCTTGGTTATAATCAAGACCAGTGGATTCACATAAGGTTTTAAAGTCAAGGGTCAATGGCTTTTTGCCATTCATCACTATGAACTTGATTATAAACTCCTTAAGAGGACGAGCCTCAGCCTTATCTGTTGGTGGGTTAGGGTCTTCAACCACAGCAGTACACCAGAACTCCCTAAGGAAGTTTTAGTATAGTATTGAGGGAGTTCTTGTAAAAGTGATTGCAGTTTAGATACACAATAAAATATACTATAAAAATAATATTCCACAAGAGCAATTAAGAAAATTCCCTAAGGAAAATTCACTCTCAAAAATATATATAATATAATATATAATACGTATATTTAACCGGGTAAATATGATCACCCGGGTCGTTTCCCCAACGACTAGTGAAATTGAAACCTCGTTTAAGCTTGGATTCTGATTTGAATGAAGCAAAGATATTTTTGATAATCTATCACTACTAAATAAAAAGCAACAATTTCAAAATTTAATTAAAAACGCGAAACGGGACACTAAAACTAAGGCCAAAAACCTAAATTCTACAAAATTAAACCTAGTTTAATTTTTTCTTTTTAAATGTATTCTAATTGACTAAAAACGAAGTTTAAAAAAAACTAGAATGAAAACGGAGTTAAAATGAGCGTTAAAAATTGAAAACCGAGAGCGGGAACGAAACCCGTTCTTTAAAAAATGAATTTTTGCAAAATAGACCCTTCGAAAGTGAAACTAATTTTCCTACAAACTTTATGATAAAAGAAAATTTTATAAAAAAAATTATTTTTCTGATTAATTTTCTATTTTTTATGATTTTTTAAAGTTTTTAAAGAAAATAAAAGATTAAAAATACTAAACTTATAGTAAAAATTCTAGAAAAAATACAGAAAATAGCTTATGCTATAAGATTCCTAGGAAAAATAAGACTTAAGTCGTAACTTATAAAATAAGCCACGAAATAAGCTTGACAGCTTATTTGGCTTAAAGAGCTAAGTTGTGTATAAAGGATTAATGAAAGGAAAAGGGAACGGATGAGCTATTGTAGCATGGTGTTAAGGCATTGGGTCTATAAGTGTGAGGTCGTGGGTTCGAGGCAGGCAAACCCCCACTTTTTGCACTTTTTTATTTTTTTACTTTTATGAAAAACTAAATTCTAGGATTTATAGAGGACACAAAAATAAGCTACTTTAATAAAGATAATCTAAACTGAAACTTAATAATAAGCTCAAAAAACCAAGCTTACTCATAGATGCTGTATCAGTGAGTAGGGGTTTCCCTATGGTTTTACTAAATAAGCTGCTAAAAGCTCAAAATAAGCTCAAAATGAAAAAGGAAAGATGTTCTAGACAACTTATGAGTTGCTTAATCTAAAAATTAAAATAAATCTAAGCTAGTAACACTGAAAGACACTTAAATTTGATGATGAAAGTAGCTAACTCAGGAAATGACTCAAAAAGCTAAAAAAATTAAGAATGGCTAAAATGCTTAACAAGGCCCAACAATAGAAACTGAGTTATGAGGCTATAAATCACTCAACAAAACTACTTATTTAAACATAAGATCTTAACACTAAAGCTAGAATTTAATCTTAAAAGCTTAATATATTCTAACTAATTGTTTTTGGCTTTTTAGGTTTTTTTAAGCTACTTTTTAAAGCAAGACTAAGCTACTAATTAAAGCATGAAATGGAAAATAAGCTATGATTTAACTAAAGCTATATAAAGACTCAAATATATTTGAAATTAAATCTATTAATCCTACATTTACTAATCTAAAATGAAGCTCAAAAGTTCAGCAGTACTAACTAATGTTAGTACTGCTGATGTAAATGGTATACCACAAATACTCAAATGCAGGTTTCCTTAAGGGTATAGCCTGCACAATACACTCTATTTAAGTGTATACAACACAATTCAACCACACACAAAGTCCTAAACAGCTTAGATCAAAATTAAGCAATCAAATCCTAAGCTAAAAAGTACCCTGGTGCTGAGATGACAAATAAGCCATAACTTTTTGATTTTTACAAACTAAGCTTTAAAAACTCTATTAAAACTAATCTTAAATGAAAACTCAACTATCTCAAACAATTTGCAAAACTTATTTTGACTTTTTGATGTCAAACAGTCTTAAACCAAACACCCCTTAAGGTTTTTGACAGACTTAGAAAAGCTTTTGAATTGAAAACTAATTAAGAAAACTTGATTACCAGACACTAACTAGCTTAATTCTGTAACACCCTCAAATCTGAGTATGCAGCGGAATGTTGAATATCCGAAGGCGTTACATTA